>OZ024824.1:72581729-72887677 GCA_964016985.1 Anodontia alba | reverse complement strand
TGTTTTGAAGTTTCAAAAGAAATATTTTATCTCAAAATGTTGCAAAAAGCCAGTTATAACATGCAATATAGAGCTGAAATTGTGATAAGTTTTCTTCAATAAATTAAAAATTGGTTGCAAATGACGTCATTAAATTTGCTGTGCAAACCTGCCAATTTAAAACAAGATGCGGACCTTTCGTTGGGTTCGTTTTAAAGAAGCCAACTTGTCTACTTTCACTTTCACAATCGAGCATTCAATAAGGGGAAACAACCGGAATATCTTGAGTAGTTAACGTTGCGCTGCAGATAGCAATATAGATTTTCAACACTTTCCTTTTTTTCTGACAAATAGTTACACTTTAAATCTAAGCATCCTTTGTATTAAAATGCCACAGCTTAAATATTTTAATGTTAAGCAAATCAACAACAGTGAGAAAAACATCTTGTAATGTTTGACTAAAGCCATGTCCCTTTAATCCGACAGTATTGAATTTTTAAAAGTTTCATCATACCATATTTTGATTCCCACCCCCCCGCCCCCCCCCCCCCCCGCCCCCCCCCCCCCTCCCTCCAAGGAGACAGCATTTGACATTTCATGCAAATTGATTCCTGTTTTGAGACAATTTGCATGAAATGTCAAATTATTTTTTACGGTAAAAATATCTGCTGAATTTGTCCAGGTTAATTTTTGACACGCGGGTCATGAAGCGGCGCCTGTTCTATTAATAGCTAACAACAAATTGCGCAGATCAACCTTACAACCTATCTAACGCACTGAGCTAATATCGAAGAAAACACTTGGCAGCATGATTATGAGCACAGTTTTTTTTTTTCTTTTATTATCAAGTATAAAAAAAAATCTTCAGGATCTATATTACATTTGAACAGTAATAGCTTATATTGCTGGTAACAGTAGCTTACGGTCTAGTTTCTCTTGCCACGTCTTTAGTCCAGCGCAGGCGTATCGATACACAAGTATGTTGATTATGTTAACCCTTAAACTGCATACTACGACTGTAGCAGATGTCAATTTCATTTTTTTTTTCTCTTATTTTATCAGAGAAGTTTATGCGATTCATCCGCTGGCAAATAAGTCATATGAAATGCTTAGTCTGGTTTTCTCTGCAAAATAAGGGAGAAATCTGAATGTCGTCTGCTTTAAAAATTGCACGGCGCTATAAAGATATTTATAGCTTTATTCATATAAATCGGACTTCATTTTGAGCGGACACATATTTCAGGGTAGTGAAAGCCGGGTGCAACTTGAAAACGCTTATGCCAGCCAGGAATGACAGATGAATCTGTCATTAAAAATAAGTATTTCAGAGTAGCGACAGGGCAACTGCAGTAGATTTGAATGTCACTTTAAAGTTACAGCTTAGCGCATAATATCCATATTATGCATTATTTTACCTAGGAGAAGCTGTGTTGTCCACTAAACAAGGAAAACAATGCTTGCTCCCCATTCTTTCCTTAGATACCTTATGGAAAATTTATGAAAAAAGACAATAATGTTTTACCATACAGTGATGCCATATGTATAAAATTAGTTTGAAAGAATAGACGGTTTCATTATCCGACAGGTATTGTATGAAGTAATGGTGTCTAAAATATTAGTGTCAACAATGACGTAGCAAGAACAGAATTATTTTTATGCTCACCAAGGAAAAATTCTTGAAAACAAATCTACCTAGCATCGCTCCTAAAATTGGTGCTTTTCTTGAAGGAAAGAATTTGCTCCCTCTGGGAGCAAATTCTTTCCTTTAAGAGTAGCACCTATTTTGGAAGCGATAAATTCTGTCCTTTAAGCCTTAAATGAGCAGTCCCTATGGTAAAGAAGCAAAACATAGTATGTTATGTGATGTCTCTTTATTGCAAACGATGTTATTTTTTACGCATGTTACGCATATGCGTAAGCGTAATGAGTGTTACGCTTATGGTCAATATGGTAAACGTTTTTACAATAAAATGATGTAAATGTGTTCTGGCGGTGCATCATGTCAACACATCTATGTTAAATGTATATTTATATTTAAAAAAAATATTTTAACAACAACAACAACAACACAAGAACCAGAGTACCCACAACCTACAGTCGAACCTCAATGGCTCGAACATCTTTGGGACCATGGAAATTCGTTCGAAACATGGGTAGTTTGAGCCACTGAGGGTTAATCATGGCACCAGTTCAGGAAGCAAATAGCGATAAATTATGGAAATCTTTTCGAATTTCTACTCAATGATTGTATATTGAGTGTACTCATTAGAATCGCCTCGATGAGGCGATTCTAATGAGTACACACAACATACAATTCCATGATAAATATTTGTTTTCTTGAGCTATTGGAAGAATTTTGTAGAGACTGAAAAAAGAGTTCGAATCATCCACGGTAAAAGAGCCATCCATGTTCGAGCCATTTAGGTTATACTGTACGTTGTTTTGGTGAAATAAGAAAACATATCTTTATACCCTCTTGGCTAGAGCTGTGTAAGCTATGCCATCTACGCCTTATAATATGGGACACGAGCAATAGTGTGATTATTAAGCACAAGAACAATAATTCACATAGTAATAAGTGTTACAAGGAATAATAAACAAACTGAAAAACTGGAACACGGGATGAGAGGGGGGTCACATTACATTGACTTTTAACGTAATGTAGATGTATTCTACGTTTCTTACAGAGCAGGCCTCGAGGTTATAAAACTTTTTTCATGCTCAGCTGAGCATGAAATTTTCTCTGCTAGTATATATTAAAATGCCAGGAATAGTTGGCATTTTCATATTTATCAGCAGAGAAAGTTTCATGCTCAGCTATATTTAGAAAGAAAGCATTTGCAATTGTTAGAAATTTGAAATTTATTAGCAGAACAAATTTCATGCTCAGCTGAGTTGAGCATGAAAGAAACAATTATTACCTCGGGACCTGTTTCCATACTTGTAAGCGTTTCTTTAGCACATATATAGGCAATCGAAGCTGTCGTATAAATCAGTGCGTGTCGGGGACGCCATTGACAGTTCCAATTAAGGCTAATTCATCGGTCAGTTATATAATGGTCTGCTTTTTGTCAAAATGGCATAACATTTATGCACTCAGTGTTGCCAATAATCAATGCTAATTTCATACTCCTTTATATCTCAGTATTGACCTTTACCACTCTAATCCAGCAGATGACAAATTGGTGATATTTTTTCTTATTTTCTTTCAAGCAAACAGGATTTGACATAAAAAACAAGAACAAAAAAAAAAAAAAAAAAAAAAAAAAAAATCTGAAAAAGGAGTATGCAGTGAAGGTAGTGCCAATCGTGATTGTTTTCTACTCGGTCTAAACAGGTCATTACGAAAACACGCCTATTCAAATAAATAGAACATTTCATCTCCAAAAACTGAAAATTTTCAGATTAAAAAAACTCCAATATTTTTCATATTTCTGCTCAAAACATAGATTGTAGGTACTCGTTAGAACCGCCTCGACGAGGCGGTTCTAACGAGTACCCACAATCTATGTTTTGAGCAGAAATAAGAAAAATAATGTATACCCCTGTAAACCCCAGTTTTACTATATGAAAGTGGGGTTTAAGGGGGTCAAAATTATATAGGTATGTTTTCGTGATGTTTTCTGTTGAGATCTCGTCTTTCTTTGCTTCATATTCAGCTTTATCCGTAATTCTTTTATTGTCCGTAATGATTCATGGTTGAGGTAGTAGACCTCCACGCGGACCAAACAAATAAAAGTGTTTACCCATTACGGAAACACGCCTATTCAAATATATTGAAAATTTTACAACCAAAAAAGGGAATTTTTTTTTATAAAAAAAAAAAATCAGAAATTTTTCATATTTCTGTTCAAAACATAGATTGTGTGTACTCGTTAGAACCGCCTCGGCGAGGCGGTTCTAACGAGTACCCACAATCTATGTTTTTGAGCAGAAATAAGTAAAATAATGTATACCCCTGTAAACCCCAGTTTTACTATATAAAAGTGGGGTTTAAGGGGGTCAAAATTATATAGGTATGTTTTCGTGATATTTTCTGTTGAGATCTCGTCTTTCTTTGCTTCATATTAAGCTTTATCCGTAATTCATTTATTGTCCGTAATGATTCATGGTTGAGGTAGAAGACCTCCACGCGGACCAAACAAATAAAAGTGTTTACCATAATGGAAGCTGAGGGCGAGGCTTGGGATCCCGTAAAGCTAACTTAACCCCAACCCACCCCGCCCTTTCTACCCCGTTTGTTACTGACCGTTCTAAAGCCAAAGTGCTACTTTTTGTTAATTGTTCTGCAGTGTTACACTCACAAATTAATGTTTTTCTTTCAATTTAAATAATTATATAAGTTACAGAATATTTAGTTAAATTTTGGTGATTGAGATGCCACCATTTTCGGACAAGGCTTCCAAATTTGCTTATCATCTGCTCTTTTTTAGGCTGTTTAATTGTAGTTGTCTGTTTTTTTCCCATTACGAAAACACGCCTATTCAAATATATTGAAAATTTTACAACCAAATAAAAGGAAAATTTTCAGATAAAAATTCTGATATTTTTCACATTTTTTCTCAAAACATAGATTGTGAGTACTCGTTAGAACCGCCTCGTCGAGGCGGTTCTAACGAGTACCCATAATCTATGCTTTTTAGCACAATAATAAAAATAATGTATACCCCTGTAAACCCCAGTTTTACTATATAAAAAGTGGGGTTTAAGGGGATCACAATCATATAGGCGTGTTTTCGTGATGCTTTTTTGTTGAGAACGTAATGTAGATATGATTTTATCAGTTCATGATAGAATCTTGCATTACATTAACACTTTTATGTGAAATATGGTGTTTTCCACTATACAAACAATAGCTAAAGTAAAGAATAGTGGTTATTAACTCATTTATGCCGAGTAGACTCTTCTACTTTAGTTAATCGTACCAGTAAATTTCCAGTCGAAGCGGGGTCTGGTTTAGTTTTGTTATGACCCTGTTTTATAAAAAGAACTCCAGTATTTAAACCAAACACTGTAGACATATCTCAGAGGCCTCTGTTTGCCAATATCCCTTTTATTGGACGCTAGGCATAAAAGGACGAACACCACAAAATAGAATTTATAGAACGCATATAGCACAAAGCGGCTAATATAAGAACACACACGTCGTTTATATAATAAACGTCGAAAGCCCTTAGTATTGCCTCATATTGTAGACCCTACATACCCCGATTTTTTTTTTATATTATAGAATAATGTTAGGGTGTTCATCACAGAGGTCTGTTAACACAATGTACTGTGAAAGTTCTTATCAAACTGGACACAGTTTAAGGGGTTCTTCATAATTATTCCTGTCTAGCCCGGCACAAAAGTTCGACACTTTAGCTATTACTTTTGTGGGTGTCTTCATTGCTCTCAAGGACTATTGTTCTGACTGACTGTTCAGATTTTAACGCTACCAGGCAACTGAGTCACATAGAGGCAGCGCCAGGACTATTGTTCATATAATTTATTTAACATATACGACGCAACCTAGTAAATGAAACCTTTGTCGTATATCAGCATACGGAGACTCAGATCAGCCTGTATATTTGTAGGACCTGATCAGGCTCTTCTTCACCCTATTGTATCGATCCTAGTGAATAGATCGAGATACAGCTCGGACTGTAGGCGAATGTATAGTATGATCTAGGTCCTTTAAGTTCGCACGGACCGTTCCTGACACCTTCGGCTCCGGCTCATACTGTTTACATATATCTTAAGATGGCATCGACTTATATATGTATATATCTCCAATTAAAGGGAATGTGAAGATAAATATTTGTCTTTTTATTTCTCTAGGAAAACATATGGTGTAGGTACTCATTAGAAGCGCCTCAGCGAGCGCTTCTAATGAGTACCACAAAATATGGTGTGGATACACATTAGAAGCGCCTCAGCGAGGCGCTTCTAATGTGTATCCACACCATATATTTTCCTGGAGAAACAAAAAAAAAAAAAAAAACAAAACATGAATTATACGTATTCGACGACAAAAGTGCTTATTTGAAGCCTTTGGTGTATTTCAGACGCGTCAGCCAAAATGGGACATTAACACGTATTTACTCACTTTAAACCTGAGGAACTGCTCATCCACGTTAACTGATCGTGGTCTTTGCTTTTGACAGGCAAATGTTGTAATGCTTAATGAAGTAAAGGGTGTGGTCAGAGTGGGGTAAAACTGTATCAATGTCTAACGCTGGTTCATTTATTTTATAGTGTTTACTGTGGAAAACATGTTGCAATTAGTTATCATTTTACGTCGACCTGAGTGCGTTTGGCGATAAAAGCACAGAAATAGAATAGAATTCTTCCGACACACATATGAGGAAGAATGTAAGGATACAAACCAATAAGATAAACAAAAACTTACGATTTCCCTGTAATGAATGTAAAAATCGCCCAAATATCATAAGCTGTCAGGAATAAAGGGTTGTTGAATTATCACATTTTATTACTTGTTCATGGACCAGTAAATGATCTAAATCCACTTGTCCAACCAAGATTTACTTGGCCGAAAACTGACATTTTTTTTTTAATTTTGAAGAAAACGTATGTTCTGGGTACCTACAACATATCTTTTCTTCGAAAAATAAGAACCAGAGATCCATGGATCACAAAGCTCACGTAAGTGAACTGCTGTAAAAACTAGTATTTTGAGCTATTCAGCAAAGGTTTAGCTTTACCCACCTTATGGCTTCTGCGGAGTTCCTCTTTTTAAATTTTTTCACCATGTTTAATTGCTATGGCATCCAATCAAATTCATTTGCATGGACAGAATTCATATGTTCGAAAGAGGATTAGTTAACATTTTATGTCACCCTGAGTGCGTTTGGCGATAAAAGCACAGAAATAGAATAGAATTCTTCCGACATACATATGAAGAGGAATGTAAGGATACAAACCAATAAGATAAACAAAAACATATGATTTCCCTGTAATGAATGTAAAAATCGCCCAAATATCATAAGCTGTCAGGAATAAAGGGTTGTTGAATTATCACATTTTATTACTTGTTCATGGACCAGTAAATGATCAAAATCCACTTGTCCAACCAAGATTTACTTGGCTGAAAACTGACATTTGCTTTTAATTCTCGAAGAAAACATATGTTCTAGGTACCTACAACATATCTTTTCTTCGAAAAATAAGAACCAGAGATCCATGGATCACAAAGCTCACGTAAGTGAACTGCTGTAAAAGCTAGTATTTTGATCTATTCAGCAAAGGTTTAGCTTTACCCACCTTATGGCTTCTGCGGAGTTCCTCTTTTTATTTTTATATTATTTCACCATGTTTCATTGCTATGGCATCCAATTAAATTTATTTGCATGGACAGAATTCATATGTTCGAAAAAGGACTACTCAAGGAACATTTGTGTAAACTGTTTTGACAAAATATCAGCTGTAAGACAGAAAACAGGGTCTACTTTCAGTTCCCTTCTTATACATGTAATAATCCTTTGCCATAGCGATGAAAACACGCTGGCAATGGCAACGAAAAATACTAGTTTTTGTAGAGGCAAATGTTATGAACTCCTCTGTAAAGTGTCAGCTTTATCTCTCTTATGGCTTTTGAGGGGATAATTGTTTTTATTGTGTTTTTTTTTGTGAGTCCATTTCAGTCGCCTGATCAAACTTCGTAAGTTTGGTGGAGGATTTTTCATGGAACATTACTCTAATTTGTTTGTCAAAATAGCTGCAATGAGATCTACTTTCCCTTTTCCGAATATAAGTCTATGGAAACTTTTTTCGCAACTTTTTACATTTCGGGTGCCATGGCAACAAATCAAACTCAGCTGTTCAGACTAAATTCATGTGTAACATAGGGAACTACTCAAGGAACATTTAAACTCTTGTCAAAATATCTCAAATGACTCAGAGATAGGTCGTCTTTTCACGGCTTTCACTTTTTGCATTATAAGCCTAGGGAAACATTAAGTTGTCATAGAGAAAAAAGCGTGAAACCAACAATAATAAAACAAACACACTTTTGCAGCGGCTAATGTTATGAACATTTCTTAAAGCTTCAGTTTCATTCCCCTTACGACTTAAGTATTTCTGCCATGGCAATAAATCAAATGCAGCAGTTTGGACAAAATTCACGTGCAAAGTAGAGGTCTACTCAAGGAACATTTTTGTGAATCTTTTGTCAAAATATCTGAAGTAGGATAATAATACAGGGCAATTTCCACTTTTTCTATTATAAGTCAGTGGCAACTATAAGTTACTATAGCAACAAGTGATCTTAACTGATTAGAAGTATTCGTTTCCCCTGCCTGTAGACGCTATATGTAAAATATGGTAAGGATTGGCTTCACGGCTTCAGAGGAGGTCATTTGAAAATGTTAATGGACGGACGACAGATACAAACAAATGCTATAAGCTCACCTAATCGGCGCAAGTGAGCTACAAATATATTTCATAATCTCGAAACTCTTCTTAGCTAGAGCTTGTCCTTGTCCCAGGAGAAAGAAATTAAAAAAAAAATCTTACTTGTCCTCAAGAAATTGAAACAAGTTGAACAAGTCGGGCATGGTATTTCCACAGCCCTGCAGGAAAGCCAGTCAATTTCACAGTTCTAACACGTTGCCTACTATGAAATAAATGTTTCTATGTTGAATGTCAAGACACAAATGTCCGCAACATAAGAAAATTGTCCGTACGACATTTGCGAACCACGAAAGGCAAGAACAAACATTTACATGTACACTAGCAGTCTCACCAGAACCTCTGTGGCCCGCTCACTGACGCAGTGGATACATGTAGAGTGTATTCATTCCAACGTACAAGAAAATCCCTGTTCAGACTCTAAGGATCCGCAGATGGACTTGAAACTTTACTTGTTGCAACTGGCATTAGGCATAGCCCACATTTTCTCAATTTGCAACAAACTAAATAACTACTTAGGCTTAACTTTACGAGTACAATGTTTTGCTTTTCGTTGCAGTGACGGTGGGGTAATCAGAAACTTACGGTTCAAAAACACGTGGAAAATGTCATAAGACATATGCAAGCGGTGAAGCTTAAGAAACAATTATTTATCTTTTAGCTGCTAGGGTCATTAGAACCTACGGATCACAAATACGTGGAAAAAGGTCCTATGGCATACACGAGCAATGAAAACTCTAATCAACCTGCGCATTAATACAATATGTGCCTGCACTGCCGCTTGCTGGATCACTGATTGGTGACTATCCAACAGTGTAGACTCTGATCAGACGCCGCGTTCTGCGGCGTCTGATCTGGGTCTAAACTGTTTGTTCAGGCCTGTATATTGCAATACTTAGGGTAAATAGGGTAGAAAAGAAATGAGAAAAGGGATCGAATTTTATTCAGTGTTCTCTCGCTGGTGCTGGAGCACTTTTACATAATTTCCTAGTTGCATATTAAATGGATTGGAAAGCGGATTGCGGCAGCAGTAAGAAGTTACACTGCGTTCCACTTTCTTTCTTGAGGTGGGCGATGTGGGATAGGTTTATATTATAACATATGCACAGCTTCCGCGTCGTTTCATTTTGTATATAACATTGAACAAATTAGCCCCTTACGAGTTTCAGACCTTGAAAAGTAACTATTAGTCTACTTTTTTAAGTATTAGATATAGAGTACCACGCCTATTTTTTTTTTTTTTTTTTTTTTTTTTTTTCAGGCGGGAGTATTTTAATGGCCCATATTCTTTTAAATGAGGTATCAAAATTACAATTCCAATGTACGATGACAAACAAAAGAATGAAAAAGGATTGTAATCAACTGTATTTCAACTTAATAATAGGAAATGAGCTGTAATTTGATTCAATAGACTTAGTATATGAAAGGTACAAGATTCTTGTTTTACAAACGTATATGTTCGTACCAACGTCTATGTCAAGTTACTTCACTTACCGAGTTCCACGGATTCATTCATATCTAATTAGTTATTGATTGTTTCTTAGGTTCTGAAACAAATGGCCTTATAGGTTAAATATTGCCTGGTTGCATAGTGGTTTATCAAAATTAGCTAACGAAAGGACGGAAACTAGAGCAGGTCATGTTGATATTACTGCCTTTAATAAGAATGCCGAGCAGAACTGTGTAACAAATCATGGACAAATGCATCAAACTAAGAGTCATCAATGCCAATAAGTTAACATTTACACATTTACCACTGTATGGAAAATTCAGCAAGTAACAAAAAAAAAAAAAAAAAAAGACAAAACAAAATATGCCCCCACCAACAGCGGACGGGCATACAGCGTTTACCGTTTTCGTATGTATGTATGTATGTACGTACGTACGTACGTACGTATGTATGTATAGTCCTATCCGGTCCATGACTTTGTTATTTCACGATGGAGTTTGAAATTACTTGGCAGAAATGTCAACCATCATGAGACGATGTGTCGCGCGCAAGACCAAGGTCTGTAGCTCACAGGTCATGGTCACACTTACGGGTCAAAGGTGACGGTGGGGTAATACGTACATATGTATGTATAGTCCTGTCCGGTCCATGACTTTGTTATTTCACGATGGAGTTTTGAAATTACTTGGCAGAAATGTCAACCATCATGAGACGATGTGTCGCGCGCAAGACCAAGGTCTGTAGCTCACAGGTCATGGTCACACTTACGGGTCAAAGGTAAAAAATAGGCTCTATTTTTCGTGTCCGGTTTATAACTTTGTCATTCCTTGATGGACTGAAAAATTACTTTGCAGAAATGTTTACCATCATAAGACAATATGTCGCGCGCAAGAACCAGGCCCGTAGTTCCAAGGTCAAGGTCGCACTTAGAGGTAAAGTTTAAAAATAGGGTCTATATTTCGTGTCCGGTCCATAATTTTGTCATTCCTTGATAGATTTAGAAACTACTTTGCAGAAAAGGTAACCATCATGAGACAATGTATCGCGCGCAAGACTCAGGTCCGTAGCTCCAAGGTCAAGGTTACATTTAGAGGTCAAAGATAAAAAAAAAATAGAGTATTTTACGTGCCCGGTCCAAAACTTTGTCATTCCTTGACAGATTCAGAAATTACTTTGCCGGAATGTTAACCATCATGAGACGATGTGTTGCGTGCATGGCCCAGGTCTGTAGCTCCAAGGTCAATGTCCCACTTTGAGGTCAAAGATAAGAAATGTTGTATTTACATTATGTCCTTGACACAAAACTCATTTTTGTATCCCTTGTCAAATAGCGGAGGCATCCATGTCCTATGGACACAATTCTAGTTTGTTTGTTTTTTTTGTTGGTTTTTTTTTGTTTTTGTTTTTTTTCTGAGTGTTCCTAGAAAATAGGGATTTGATATTTCATGTAAATTGTCGCTTAAGGACAAATTGCAAGATATTTCAAATCCTGATTGGCAATGTCAGATCCTTATTGTCAAATCCTTTATCTCTTGGGGAGACAATTTGTAGAAAATGTTTAATCCTATTTGACAATGTCAGATCCTGTTTGTCAAATTCTGTGTTCAGACAATGTGGAGACAATTTGCATGAGATGTCAAATCCTTTTCTGTGGGGAAAAGGAGAAACACATGCCAGAACGTAGTCTGCTGATTTTTTTTCTCAGCAGGCCAAGCGTCAACTCATCTGCGTGTACGAAGTATAGATGTAGCCACACATTCCGGCCAACATGGCATAATATCATATTAATTAAGTGTAGATTAGTGTATTAAGGGTTGTTTTAGGATAAGAAAGGATGAAATTATTGATTTATGTTAACTTTACTGAAAAAAAAAAAATACTTGTACATTTGAGGACCGTCTCACAATGTATGCTTATCAATTGGATTAGAAATTGCTGTGGTATAGCAAATGAAATTTATAACTTTTTCTTCAGTTTTAAATGCAAGAAAAAAATATCCCTGGTACATTCGTATAAAAGTTCTGAAATACCTTTTACATATAAACGAATCCCGACATCCGTGTCATGGCCAGAAATGTGCAATTATTTTGGGTCTACGCTGGTTGCGTTTGTCACCAGGTCAATTTCCATTTAGAGGGCATCATTCAGCAAGAAAGACAATCTTAGAAGGCTCAGCCTGTAACTGACATTCGTGTCCTGAGTGCAGTAAAGTCGCACAGTTGAATGAACCCAGTGTTGATTAATCAAGACACGACAGCACACATTGTCATGCAATAATCGAATAAACAAAGAAGAACTGCAACAAAGGAACCACCTTAGAAAGGTTAAGATATTACGTTCTGGGGCGCATGGGTAAAATGTTAATGGATACTCTTTCAAAGGAGACAACTCATTCAAATTGTTTTGCCTCATTTCTGATAAAGGATCTACTCTAAAAGTAAATAATTTGTCACTCTCAAAGGAATGATTTGCTCTCCATGGAAACAAATTCTTTCCTTTTCGTGTAGACTCCTTTCCAGAAGTGGCTTGGTGCACAAAAAAAAAAAAAAAAAAATCAGAAAGTCATAAAAATTGTCTCTCTACTCTATATGGCATGCAACTATCAGCTGTATCAAGTCTCCATAAACTAGTTTAATTCGCCCGAAAAATCTCCCATAATTCTGACGGTGCTCCAAACTACAAATTCCAAATATGTAGAAAATGCAATTTGTTAGCTGCATGTAGCATGATTGGAAGCTGATTACTGAAGTTGTGCAGTCGTAAACAACACATTGTTTATGCACGGCGTGATTTTACCTCACAACAAGATCTAGTCTTGATGAGCCGCAACGGCAAAAAACGTTCCATGAGACATATCAGCCCAGAGAAGACTCAGACCAGACTGCGCAGTCCGATCAAAATCCTCCGTGGGCGCATTTCGGATAGCCAACTTTCTTCATGCGGAGAACGAAGACTCAAACTGCGCGGATGCATAGGCTGATTTGTCTTCACTGAGACAGAAGGTATGCTTTCTCACGTTGCGGTTCAGATATGAATCAAAATGATTAGTTATTGACTGTTTCTGTATATGAAAAAGGTCGAAACATAGCATATACTGACTGGCTGTATAGATAGCGGCTAATCATATCAGCTTAGGGCTGGACAAAAACTAGAGCAGGACAGGTCGACTTACTGCACTCACCAAGAAGGCCTGCTACAGCATAGGGTAATCAATAACATCTGTAAATACAACGAGCTGACATTTTGTGTTCTATTCTGAATTATAGACATTAATTGAGATATCTAAATACTTCGCTGTTATTATAAATTACAGGCATTAATCAACTGAGATATCTAAATGTTTCGACGCAATTATGAATTATAGGCATAATTTAACTGAGATATCTAAATACTTTGCCGTTATTATGAATGATAAACATTAATTAACTGTGCTATCTAAATACTGTGTAGCTTAACGGCAAAGTATTTAGATATCTGAGTTAATTAATATCTATAAATTAAAGTGTGATAATATTCTTTGTTTCAGTTTCTTCTTGCGGCGATCGAAAACTCTGGTCAGACTAGGCTGATTTATCTTCACTGAGTCAGAAGGTACGCTTTCTCACGTTGCGGTTCAGATATGAATCTAAATGATTTGTTATTGACTATTTCTGTATAAAAAAGGTCGAAACATAGCTTGTATATTAACATTCTGTATAGACGGTGGCTTATCATATTAGCTAATGATTGGACAAAAACTAAAGCAGGACATGTCGACTTACTGCACTCACGAAGAAGCCCAGTTACAGAATAGGGTAATCAATAACAGCTGCCTTTACAACGAGCTGACATTTTGTTCATGTTCATGTTCAAATGCACAGATTGTAAATGACAGACATTACTAAACTGAGATACCTTATTACTTTGCTGTTATTTTGAATTATAGATATTAATTACTTGAGGTAACTAAATCCTTCGTCATAATTATGAATTATAGAATTAATTAACTGAGGTACGAGGGTCGTGCAAAACGTTTTGTCACTAATAGGCTTCCTTGGTTTTATACCCGAGTTTTAAAATGCTTCACTGCACAGGAATGGTGTGTTGAATAGCTAACGATACCCGTTTATTTCGTGCAAATTGCTTTCCAACTAACCGAGTTATTTCAAATTGAAATAGATGCAGTCATATATACTGACCAATATACTTGCTACATTGGAACATGGGTCAGAAGACTGAAATTCGTAGCTAATTAAATGCCGCATTAGGCTTAATATAGATTCAAAGCAGATATTTAATGAATTGTGTGGTATATATGGACCTCAGACCATTTCAATGCGCACAGTTTTTAGGTGGGTTAAAGCTTTTAAAGCTGGTAAATTTTCTGTTGAAGATGATACCCGTCCTGGAAGGCCTAAAACCTCTGTTACCAAAGCAAACATCGCTGCTGTAAAGATTGTGGTCGAACAGGATGCGCGATTGTCTGTCAAAGATATACCTAGTTGTACTGACATATCAGAAGGCAGTGTGCAAACAATTCTGAAAAAGCGTTTGGACATGAGCAAGGTTTGCGCTAAGTGGGTACCTCATTTGTTCACTGAGGAGCAAAAGACACAACGCTTTAAATGTGCCCGGGAACTTTTGAAAACATACATAGGCTGTAATAGTCGGGTTATTTCTAACTTGCTAACAGGTGATGAAACCTGGGTGCATATGTTTGAGCCACAAAGAAGGGCTAATAATAAGCAACGGAAGCGAAGAGATCAAAAACGCTTATGTATTGCCAAGAGAACCATAAATTCGAAAAAGATGTTGTACGCAGTTTTCTGTAATTCAAGTGGGCCAATCGTACAAGTGCCTTGTCCATCTGGTCATACAGTCACTGGCCGATTCTACAAGAAGTCTGTACTGAAGAAAGTGAAAGAGTTTTACAATAAGAAACGACCAAGCAAAGGATGGTCAGGAGTCCACCTTTTACATGACAATGCCTCCTCTCATGTGTGAGGATGTTAAATCTATTTTGGCTTCTGAAAAGGTGAAAGTTTTAAACCATCCACCTTATTCACCTGACCTGAGTCCCTGTGACTTCTTTTTATTTCCAAGGCTTAAGAAAATGCTTTCTAGAAATCAGTATACGTCTAGAAGTTCTCTTGGCAGCGCTATTTATCAGTGTCTCCAACAGATACCAAAAGAAGACTATTTATACTGTATATCTGCTTTTCGCGACTGGGTAAAAAGGTTACAAAAATGTGTTTCAGTAAAGGGGAATACTTTGAAGGTTTGTAATAAAAATAAGTTTGATAAAACGTAGCACTGAAGTTATCCGAACCCAGTGACAAAACTTTTTGCAGGACCCTCGTATCTAAATGCATCGCCGTAATTATGAATTATAGACATTAATTAAATGAATTATCTAAATACTTTGCCGTTTAACTTACTGCCTTAAAGAATACAGTTTCCATTCAAATGGTAGCCAGATGCTATCAGGCAAGTGCGGCTTTCCTAGGAAGTTTAATGGTCTAACAGGATTAAACGGAATCTAACGAGATTCCAAAATGTTTATTTGATAAAGCGTCAAGTGTGTTTGCTTCCCCTATACAATTAATTCTTTCTTTTCCAATTATGTTATAAGAAACGATAGAATAATTGACTGTTGTTCAATTTATTGCTTAAAATTTGTCAAAGTTTAAAATCCGATATCTTCACTATTTTGAAACTGTAATCATTCATTATTATGAAATGTTTCACGCTGAATAGGACATTATCATTTCAGTGGTGCCTGCCATTCGCATGCTCTGCATATATACGATGAAGCAAAAAAAAAAAAAAAAAAAAAAAAAAAAAAAAACATAAAAAACAACTACACTAATACTTGTTTAGATTCTAAATGTTTTGTATGATTACCATAATAACTTTTCTTTGTAAACTAATGTGCATGTTATAATAAACAATGTCGCAAATATTCGGGAAAAAGCTACAGCACGCGACAGATAATAGATTTAGTACCGTTTAAGAAAAAAAACAAAAAAAACAAAAAAAAAAAAAAAACAAACAAAAAAAAAAAAAAAAAAAAAAAGAACAGCAAATCCTTACTTTTAAATTATGATAATATCTATACAATAATCTGGATGCAAGAACCAGACTTCATTACAGTGTAATATATAATTTATTGTACTTTGTGTTTATAGAGCCCATTCTTTTTTTTTTTTTTTTTTTTTTTTTTTTTTCTTAATGAAAACAAAAATATGGAGACCACTGATGGGGCCTAACTGACCGAAACTAGCGAATCTAGCGAAGCTGGCCCAGAAGACATGACACTTCAATTGGTTTAGTTTTGTGAGCATGTTCATTGCTACCAATGGTTATGCCTTTTAGAATCTATTCGAATACGTGCCGTACACATTCGTATGGCTGATTTCTACCATAGCAATTGAACTTGACCAATGAGTACACACAATATTGTTAACTACACAAAATATTGCAACGCGCTCATCTGATCTTTTAAAGATACATAGAAAAGTTATAAATGGAACAGTAATCTTAACTTGTTAAAGCAAAGATACAAAGCGAGTTTGATTCCAGCTGTCTAGTAGAATGACATCTTTATTAGCGATTATTGATGACTTCAGGCAATGAAAACAGAAGTAGAAATGTATTTCTCAACCATGAACCTTGGTCTGAATAATTAAACTATATCATTTTCAACATGAGAAAATAGATCTTATGACATATCAAGAAAATAATCAGGGGCACCGAAGGCCGTGAGTTCAGAGCACAATTTTACATGCTGAAGGTCATCGCAGGCTGTCATTGTAGAGCACCAATTGAAGTGCTGATAGATATCGCAGACCGCGATTTGGGAGCACCAACTGACGTAGTGATAAATGACATGCTGATAGATCACGAAGGCGGTGATTTGAGAGCTCGAAGTGACATGCTATTAGCATCTCACTTCATGCTCTCAAATCACGACCTTCGATTACCGCTTACAAAAATACGCCTATATACTTTTGACCCACTTAAACCCCACTTTTATATAGAAAAACTGGGATTTACAGGGGTAGACATTATTTTTTCTTATTTTGCTAAAAAATAGCTTGTGGGTACTCGTTAGAACCGCCTCGCCGAGGCGGTTCTAACGAGTACCCACAATCTATGTTTTAACCAGAAATATGTAAAATATCAGAATGTTTTATCTGAAAATTTTCCACTTTTGGTTGTAAAATTTTCAATATAATTGAATAGGCTTGTTTTCATGATGATAAAACATTGCACACTTTAGAGGATTAGGAGAAAGCGAACAGCACTGATTGATATGCGACTTCGTTGTTCACTTATTACAGCAGGGATTTTTTTTCTCAAGATGTTTTCCATACATCTTCATTGTCGGTGATACATGAACACCAATGGAGACAATGTGCATGAAATTTCAAATCCTGTTTTCTAGGGGAATATGAGCTTAACTATACCTAATTTAGTGCCACAGAGGCCTTTCTGTTATTTAAACTTTATCAGTGTGGCTAAACCCCAAAAGTTTGGAAATGAAACGTATGATGCGCATGTCTTCATACGGAAAGCAAACTAAGCCGCCTAAAAAGTGGATTCCGCACCGCTAAGATACATGTCATTTTGACAAGTTAGTCTTAGTTTTAGAAATGTTTTGAATTTCTACTATAACAAAGATTTAGGTATAAAAATAGTTACTTAATTCAGTACTTCAGTACTGACGCTAACACCGCAGTATCAACATCGGCACTGGGGAACTGATACTGAGCTGATGATATCCTCGGGGACGAAAAAATCATCCACCAGTTGAAATATCGACCCAGTGGTTTGCAATATGAGCTTAACTATACCTAAGTTAGTGCCACAGAGGCCTTTCTGTTATTTAAACTTCATCGGTGTGGCTAAACCCCAAAAGTTTGGAAATGAAACGTATGATGCGCATATCTTGGTAAGCAACAAGACATACAGAAAGCAAAATAAGCCTAAAAAGTGGATTCCGAACCGTTAAGATACATGTCATTTTGACAAGTCAGTCTTAGTTTTAGATTTTTTTTAATTTCTTCTATAACAAAGATTTAGGTATAAAAATAGTTACATGTACTTAATTCAGTACTTAAGTACTGACGCTTACATCGGCACTGAGGAACTGATACTGAGCTGATGATATACTCGGGGACGAAAGAATCATCCACCAGCAGAGATATCGACCAAGTGGTTTGCAGTATGGGCTTAACTATACCTAATTTAGTGCCACAGAGGCCTTTCTGTTATTTAAACTTTATCAGTGTGGCTAAACCCCAAAAGATTGGAAATGAAACGTATGATGCGTATGTCTTGGTAAGCAGCAAGACATACAGAAAGCAAAATAAGCCTAAAAAGTGGATTCCGAACCGGAAATGAGAAAACTATTATCATTTTGTCGTCTGTTGAAGTAGCCCAGAGAGTGGTAAAGGTTAAAACTAAATCTTTCGCCTTCATATCATGTATCGTGATAAACAAATCTGTTAAAGTAATGTCTCCACAATTTTCATAAACATATTGGTGACGCGGAGTATTATTGTTTGTTTGTTTGCGAAAATAATTCACTTACACATCGCATCCAGTCGTTTGTCATCAAAAGTCAGAGATGTTGTCGGTTTTGCAGTGTTTGACGTAACTGAATTCTAAACAACAGTTAAAGGTTACTGAAGATTTATTAGCTGTGATTTTTTTTTAAGTCTGTAATTTGATAATAAAATTACAATCGATAATTCAAACATGTGTCCTAAAATTATATTACAGTTTTCCATTATTCCTGATTTATCATCTGCATTGGTGTCTTTTTCAAATTTATCCTGTAACTTAACAAAAAAAAAAAAAAAAAAAAAAAATGAAATTCAAACTTTTGACAAATGATGTCAGGATGTTAACGCTGGCCTATGCAGCCGATTAGCATTTTATGTATAGGATCTACTCACTTCTTGCTACATATGCAGCGCCAATTATCATTTCAACTATATTATTATGAAATTGACATGCTTTTATCAGAATGATTCTGTGGAGATGGTTTGAAGCACGATGTCAAACACATATAAATTTTAATTCTTGCTGAATGATGTGCATAGACGTCCGCCTTAAAACTGATTCAGACATTCGGCAATCAAGACAACGCCCGGCGAAGAATATGGGCGATACGCAGACTGATCAGAGTTAAAAGATCCTTAGATAGGAAAGCTCTTTAGATACCGAATCTCCATTTCTAGATCGATGTGAGCGCAGTGCAAGACGTGTAGTGTTTGCCAATATCAGTACTCAAACAGTTTACTTTCAACATTTGCGGCTACTCGCCAATGGCAAAAGTAATGTCAGAAATGTACACATCTGGCATATGTACGTTTATAAGAGATTAAAAAAAAAAAAAAAAAAAAAAAAAAACATTTGTTACTTCTTGTTAGGCTTTCTTGCACACCAAGGTGTCTGCTCATTACGAAAACAAGCCTATTCAAATATACTGAAATTTTTACAATCAAAAAATGAAAATTTTCAGAGAAGAATGCTGATATTTTTTCTTATTTCTGCTCAAAACATACTTTGTGGGTACTCGTTAGAACCGCCTCGGTGAGGCGGTTCTAACGAATACTTACAATTTATGCTTTTGAGCAGAAATAAGAAAAATAATGTATACCCCTGTAAACCCCCGTTTTACTATATAAAAGTGGGGTTTAAGGGTTCAACATTATATAAGCGTGTTTTCGTGATGTCACAAGATTCGTTTCTTCTTAGAATAGACTTCCTTACAGAATGGAGGCAAAAACATTTCTGCCAGCTTCTTACATGTACAGTATTCTTAAAAAAACTCACTAAAATATTGTGTAAAATAAGATATCTCTATAAGCCAGCACATAAATCCTTGTGTCTTCTCTGTTAATTATTTACAGAGAATTGCATTTTTAGAAAGCTACCTAGATGTGAGAGCTTCTGAGCCTTCAAGAAGATATCTATTAGAATGTATGTGCTGTGTCAATGTCAAAGAGGTGTCCATATATAAGTTATCAAAACTATTTTATAGATATATGGAAACCGAAATACTTTCAGGGGAGGCAACTAGGTAGATCAAAGTAGTTTTGTTACCTTTCTTGATAGGTATTAATTATAAAACGATAGTCTTTGCTATCCCTAGGAGCACAAACTGCCTTTTGAGAGTAGAAACCTTTTCAGAAGACTTTGTCGTCCAAGAAAGCAAGCAGAATGTGTACAAAAATGTCTCACTTGACAAAAATGGCGGAAAATCTACAGAGCATATTTAATTATCAACGCCGGGTAAAAGATATAAGATATTCACCAAAACTCCTGATATAAATCACGGTCAGCTGCGTCCTTTTCACGTGACGTCACATAATCTACATTACACTGGACATAACAGCGGCTAATCTATTTCGTCAAAAAAAAGTTTATCTAACATTCGAAATATTCAAAAGGAGTCTATTTCAAAACGTCGTGGTCAGGATTCGTTTATATGATAAACATTTAAAAGAAAACCCCAAAAATATATTTCTATATATACTGAGCCTTCGTTTAGTCTTTGCTTTTTTATCAGAAGGCAAAGGAAGAAACCATAGAGTGTCTGTTCGGCAAAGGAAGAAACCGTATGTATAAGAGGTCTCCTACATTGCCAGTCAACGTTGCGAAAATATACCTCATAACCCCAGGGAAAATGATTTCAACAGTCTGGGCCCAGTTGTCAAAGCGTCGTTAGCTTAACGAGCTCGTTAAGGGTCATTTCGTTAACTGTTTTAGCAGATTCAATACACAATATTCTGATATTTTTTGTTGAAAAAATATGAGTAGCTTTTGCATTGCAAAAGCTACTCACATGTTTTCAACAAAACATTTTATCATATTTGCGTATCACTTGATGTAAATTTTAACGAATCGTTAACTAACGACGTCGTTAGCTTTGAACAAATGGGCCCTGATCAGAGCCTTTGCTTCCACCTAAACAAGATTTGAACCAGTGACTGTACACAGGACAGCCAGCAAATGTACTGATCAGACTGTGCAAGCGTGCAGTCATTTAGGATAACGAAAACGCTGAAAGCACTGATCCGCGGTGTTTTTATAACAAAATCGTTCAAATTAACCCACATCCCATGAGGTCGTAAATAAATATTTTTCTAACATCATTTTGTGAATACAAAATTTAATCAGTAATCCAATTGGCTTCGAACTAGTTTTTCTTCATTGTTGTCAATTTTACGAAATGGAATTGTGCCACAACGTGAGAAAACTTACCTTCTGACATGTGCACACAAAGAAGAAAACTCAATCAGCCTCCGCATGCGCACAATTTGATCGGAGGCTTCATTGTCTACATGAAGAAGCTCTGCATCCTTGGCTTTCCGAAATGCATCACGAAAACATACCTATATCATTTTGACCCCCTAAAACCCCACTTTTATATAGTAAAATTTGGGTTTACAGGGTAATACATTTTTTCATATTTCTGCTCAGAAACATAGATTGTGGGTACTTGTTAGAACCGCCTCGCCGAGGCGGTTCTAACGAGTACCCACAATCTATGTTTTTGAGCAGAAATATGAAAAATATCAGAATTTTTATCTGAAATCTTTCAGTTTTTTGGTGGTGAAATTTTCAGTATATTTGAATAGGCGTGTTTTCGTAAAGGCTCCCAGTGAAGATGCTGAATCTCCGTTAAGTGCACAAATCGCAGGGTACGCTTTCTGACGGTGTGGTACAATTATTTATCACCATCATGAGAAAGCAAATGCTTTCTTATAAGACATAAGAGCACAGTGTGAGCCAGAACAACATCTACACCCTCGCAGTTAGACTGGCTCCAGTCTGCAGTGACTAAATATTTTTCGTATAATCCTGTTTGATAATCCACTAAAATTAAACGAAAATAATACCATGACTATGAAGCCATGAAGGCTGGGCACTTGAGTTTAACAGCTAATTTTTTTCCAGAAGGCTATTGATTTTTATACTGCCATTTAATATTTCCGCAACAATATTGGGAGTATCTACAATTATCATATAAATATATTTTAGAAGGAATGCCTCTTTAAAAACAATGAACAGAAGTTGGAATGAACATGGACAAAGTTGAAAAAAAAAAAAAAAAATAAAGTTTGAACGTTTTTGGGCTGAAATAGCTTGTTTAAACCAGTAAGGCCTTATCAATATACCATCATTCAGGGTCGGGTTTCTAAATTCCTGTAGCTTGCAAACAAAACGCAATCCTACAATAGGAAAGATATACGGCTGAGTTTCTGTATGTATAAAGCCTGGATATTGGTTCATACAAAACCGCTGCATAGCAGTTCGAAATAAAATCCATTTTGGAAAAAAAATGCATGTAGTTTGCATGATACTAGTTAAGAGTTTTGCCAAGCAAATGTAAGTTCTATTAAGCGTATACAATGTAGAACACATGTATATACTAACAGATAAAATATGCATTCGACTCCGATAAATTAGTTTGTACAGTTGTCTGAATATAATTTAGCACTGATTGTTTAAACTTCTTGTCACGTTTTGTAAAACGGCGTGTATTTTTATGGAATTTTGATGAAAAATATTGTTTGCGGAAATGAGCTCACTTATTAAATCTGGGCCCAGTTGTTCAAAGCTAACGACGTCGTTAGTTAACGATTCGTTAAAATTTAAATCGAGTGATACGCAAATATGCTGATTTTTGTTTGCTGAAAAAAAAAATGTGAGTAGCTTTTGCAGTGCAAAAGCTACTCACATTTTTTCAGCAAAAAATATCAGAATATTGTATATTGAATCCACTAAAACAGTTAACGAAATGACCCTTTACGAGCTCGTTAAGCTAACGATGCTTTGAACAAGTGGGTCCTGGTCTTTATACATTCTTACCGAGTATAGTTCGTCAAAGAAACTATTGAGATGGCGAAATGCACGCGGTTCCCTTGAACATGCATTTAAAGACTTACGAATGTATAATACACTATCACTATACGAATAGTTTTGTAAAAAAAAAAAAAAAAAAAAAAAAAATAAGTAAAAAAAAAACAAAAAAAAAAAAAAAAAAACAAACAAAAAAAAAAACAAAAAAAAAAAAACACAAACGTAAGCAAGAACACTTCAAAGACATTACGAAAACATGCCTATTCAAATATATTGAAAATTTTACAACCAAAAAAGGAAAAAAAAATCAGATAAAAAATTCTGATATTTTTCACATTTCTGCTCGGCGAGGCGGTTCTATCGAGTACCCACAAACTATGTTTTTGAGCAGAAATAAAAAAAATAATGTATACCCCTGTAAACCCCAGTTTTACTATATAAAAGTGGGGTTTAAGGGGCTCAAAATTATATAGGCGTGTTTTCGTGATGGATGTCTGGTGAAATCTAAAATGTGTCATTCAAACTGATGTCATAAAATTTGCAATCAAACGTTTTCTTACCCGTTAATCGTAGCAGCCATATTAGACAGAAAAACAAAATCGAACAGTTTCTTTATGTTTTTTTTTTCTGTTTATTCATATCTGTATACCTTTTAACAAATGTTATAGAAAACGATAGAAAGTTTATCTGAAATGCAGTATGCTTGCGAAATTTAAACAAAAATGACCTCAGACAGGAACACAGGATACTCTCGCTGGAATGCGGAAAACAACCGCCGCAGTATCGCTCATGGCTTCATGCTTTCATATGCACATAAGAAAAATAAACATTCTGCTTTCTATTTTTTAACGTTTTTTTTTTTTTTTTTTCTTTTTTTTTTTTTTATGACTTTAACCTGAATGTTGTATACTTAGACTTTGTTAAGTATTTACTTTGCCTACATAAAAACGTGCATTCGCGAAATGCGATGTATGTATATCTGCTATACAGTTGTGCATATCATGTCAAGACTCTCTTCCTATATCGAAATAAGTCGTATATCTTACGATTCTAGGGTAAGCAAATATTTTGTACTGGAACCCGTAATAACAATCTTTCAAAAAGCCTGGAATGGGCCTAATGGACACAAATGACTTGAGAATTTAAACTATACTGTAGTTAAGTACGCGGAGAAGTATCATCTCCAAAAAAAGCTGAATAAGTAACTGTATGAGCCGCAACATGGGAAAGATACCTTCTGACATGTGCACTCAACGAAGACTCAAATAAGCCTGCGCATCTGTACAGTCTGATCGCAGTCCTCGTTGTCTGCATGAAGAAACTTTGCATCCATGGCTATCCAAAAATGCGCCCAGCGAAGGTTCAGATCAGACTGCGCGAATGCGCAGTCTGATCTAATGCTTTGCTAGGCGCATATGTGCGTAGGTACGTTTCCTAAAATTGCGGTTGACATAATTAATAAAAAAGATCATACTTTATTCCAGTGCTCAGATCTACTCGATATATTACTACAGTTATACCTCAGTGAAACAGAAACGTAGAGTAGTTCTGATTTTCAACAATTTATAAGTTGCTTCCACTATTGAATGTCTTATAAGACGTTTAAGGGAGTCAGGGCATGTTGCCGACCGGCCGCGGTCTGGACGTCTATGCGATACGTCGCGATGTCAGGTTATTGGTCTCTCTCACATGCAATAGTCCCCGAACGGCCACCAAAACTGCACTCACTACCACTGGGATTCATAATTGCACCGTTTATCTCGGAACTAGGAGAAATCCATTGCGTTGGGCTTGCATTCGAGCACGCCGTCCGTATGCCAGCCCACCCAAGAAACAGACTTGTCGCATACGCTGTATGGCGTAGTTAATTGCACATGCTCCTGAGTAAATTTACTGTGAGCAGTGGATACGTTCTTTTAATGTCGTGTACCGTGTCACTCTGTATCGCCCAGATGGTCGAAATCGCATTTACGAGAGGTATAGATTTGGGGTTCTGTTAGAATCTGGGGACTTATTTCTCACAGTTGTGATACGGGCTATTTAACATTAATATGTACAGGGATAAAGTCATCCGACCTGCTGCAGTCTCTTGTTCAGCAACGTCAATTGCTTTTGCAGCATGATAATGCCTGGGCCCACGTAGCTATTATCTATCGTTACTTTCTGGCTAACCATAACATTACCCAATCAACTGGTCACCACCATACAGTCCCGATTTGTCCCGATTGAGTATCTATTGAACGAACTGGACAGAAGGGTATATAGGCGCCGGAATATTCCCACAACTTTCACTTTCGCTCAGCTGAGAAGTACATTGTTAGAAGAATGGAACGACATTCCTTTGAAGAGGATCAATGCATTACTGAACTCCATGCCGAGGGGAATAAGGGCGGGCTATTTCCAATGATCTCCAACTATTGACGAGTTTTTAGTCACAACTTAATGAAATTTGGCCATTTGTTCAATAAAGATGTAGCTTTAAAACCATATGAAAATATTTTAGATACATTTTAAAACATCATTTTTTAATTTAGCAGAAAAATAGCCTGTGTTTCTTTCTTCGCTTCAGTATATGATAATTGAAGATTAAAATCCCTTTCCCGGTGCGCTTCTCATATTTCCTTGTTTGGTTTATACACCGGTCTGGTATTTTATAGTCAGCTACAATTTCATAAAAATGAAAATGACATTCTCCCGGTTATAAAGTTATAATATATGAGACGATAATTTATCAACTCTCAATTTACAAACTACATATTATTTATGCTTTGGAATATTTTCTCGTCTTGCGTATTTTAATGTACATGTAATTCAAGATAATTTCAAGAACATGAGCACCTCCTAATAGTTTCTAGATCTACTAGATAAAAAAACTAAAATAGTGCGGACATCACAACTGCACTGGGCTTGCGTAGTTTCAATACATTCACAGTGAGATCCCGTCATACCAAAACAAACATGTCATCATGCGAAATGATAACAGCAAAATTGATCGGCCAATACAACCTCTGATCCTCGTTTGATAAAGATTCACAAATGTATCTCAAAATGCCACGCCTTGCAAAAAAGGTCAAGTGTGAACAGCAATTGTCGCGATCAGCCTGTACATCGGTACATTCTGATAAACACTTTACTGTCCATTACAGATTTCAAATTAGATCTGTACTAGCTAAACTAATCGGATTAAATATCTACGTATTAATAGGGCGTTACGTGAATGCTCTCAGAGTATTGAACTATTTTGGCACCTAGTTTCAGAAGACAAAAGCGCCGCCCCCATTTTTAAAGAAATTTCTAATAGGAAATAAGTTAATATAGATATCTAAAATCTAAAGAATTAATATCAAACAGCTTCGACCCTAATGCGATGTTCAATTCTGAACAGAAAAAAAATAAGGTTAGCATTTCTACCTATTGGGTAACTGCTATACTTCAGAGGTTAAAGAGTTTACCAGCCTTACTTATTGGCCTTAGCGTATAGAGAAGATCTACATGCCAAACATGCCAAACACGATCAGAAACGTCTCAGATGTCACAGAAGACGACCTTAATGCCTTTTCCGGAGTTTAGTGTCCGACGAAATGAATTATATCAATAATGTTAATTAATTTACAATGGAGGCTCCAGACGTGGGGATGGATGGAAACGGTATTTTATCTGGAAGATGATTAAATACATTGTATGTGTTTGAACATGAATTTCAAAGCGTTCATCTAAATTGCTAAACAAGGAAATTAAAATGGATCTCAGATTGGAGAATACAGACACTGGAAAAAGTCACAGAGTTTGGTAGGAAAAACATTATCGGAAAAAATCACAAACAACTGAATTAAAAAAAATTGCTATAATCTTGCTTTATCATAGCTGTTATGTGAGGTAATGATTTATTACTCTATATAATTTTACAAGGAACAACATCTTTTTATTTTGAAAACTGCTTATTTCCTAATAAAAGAACATCATCAATGACAGTTTGTGTGTGTGTGTGTGTGTGTGTGTGTGTGTGTGTGTGTGTGTGTGTGACACCTCTAGGTCAGGTTTAAGCATAATAAAGTGACAGTAGGCCATCTCTAAGTGGCAGAGTGCGCTTTAAACGCACTCCCTACTTTAATTGGATATTATCTGTCTGTGTTTTTTTCGTGTGAACTCTTTCCGTATCTTGTTTCCTCTGACCTTTTTTTATTTAGATGTCTATATTTTTGTCTGTGACTTTTTTCCTGTGAACTTTTTCCGTAATGTTTTTTCCTGTGACTTTTTTCCCGAGCATTTTGTGACCACAGGAAATAGCTTCATAGAAAGATAGTTTACATTCCCGCATACCTGACCGGATATCTAGCACAGTCAGAGCAAACTCATTTTAGTTTTGTAATTCACAATTATATATTTAGTGTTGTTATTATTTGTAATTATTTGCATATTTATAAGTACTCTCTTACATGATATAGTTGCATATTATTAATTTCAATGATCAGATTTAAGAATTAATTTCTTTTGAGACATTGTAGTTTATCTTACTTGTCCCTTGTAATAATTTAGCCCATTCCAAAATAAGTGCAAACGCAAATGTATATTAGCGTCTCTGATGAGGCCTTACTGGTCGAACTAGGTGGTTTGACCAAGACAATTTCGAAACATCAGCTATTTTCAGTTTTGCGTGTGTGTTCGTTGCTTTCAAGCATCATTCCCTTTTAGATTCTTTTACTTTAAATTTTGGATTTTAGATATTAGAGGAGTTACACAGAGTTACAAACGGTCACCAATAAGGTGCGACTATCCCCATCGCAAACACAAAATGTCTTTAGACATTAAGGGGACTGGATATATTTGGTAAAAAGTCTGGCATAAAATTCCAGGGAGACAACATTTATGACTTCCTCTTTGCTTCTTTGCGCACCATAGCGCTTCTAAAAAGCTGTCCACTCTAGAAGGAAAGACCAGTTTTGACAGAGAAGCATCCAGTTGAGGGTTTCGATTCTCCTGAAATTGGTACAGACACAGCTGTTTGAATATTTTGTGCACATGAAAAAGCTAGTGACGAAGGCAGGACATCACCAATTATCAATCATTTTAGGAGTAAGTTACCCGCAACCGTAACTGCAAACTGTCATTCGAGTGTAGGACTAACCGTCCGTTCAAAAGCGCATCTTCATTAAATGTCCTTGTAGAAGATGTCCAGGAAAAAGCCATTTTCACATAACATAGCCTAACAATCACACAAAGAGTAAGAATAAACAAACTACGGTGGGTAGCAAACGTGTTACAAACCAATGCAAAGCAAAGCAATGTAGTGGTATTAGGACAAATATGAAAAGAAGCAGCCATAAGTTCCCACAAAGAACGAACAACATAAGAACCGCCGTCCTCAAACGGCTAGTAACAAAAACTATCGCGGTTAAAGTTTACTGCTACCACATCTTCACCCTAAATCCAAATTTTGTAAAATATACAAAATAATTGTTCAGCTAGCATGCAATACCCATCCCGTCTTAATCAGTGAAACATAGCAGAATAAAAATGTAAATCTCTTTGATGAAAGAAGGATTAAGGATTGTGGTAAACACCTCAGACACTGACAGCCAGAGCCACAATAAAACTACAAACTGAGTCATTTGTTAACCATTAGAAATTTACTAGATATCAGCCAGTAAAAGACTGATTCCTTTTTTCGAGTAGACGTTGAAGGACGTTTCGTAACATTTTTGCCATTAATGCATGACGTTGACTCATGCCTAGGACAATATGGCGCAAAAAAAAAAATTCGGAAAAAAAGTAAAAAAAAACAAACAACAACAACAAAATAACAACAACAACAAAAATAAATAAATAAATAAATAAAAAAATAAAAATAAAATCAGTCATTTTAACCTCCTTAATGAAATTCATCGCTTATTCGAACAATTCAAACTGAACCAAATGCACATAACAAGTCAATATCGAAACAGTACATATGTAAATTGTACTGTTCATTATGCATATAAGAGCACAGCGTAATCATATATGAGTTGTTGTTGTGCGCCAAATGATCGTAGTTGCCTAAAGGGGCAATAAAAATAAGCGCTGGCATTCATCAAAGAAGACATAACTTAATCATAATTGACAATATAATTCTAAAAGAAATATCGTTCGAACTGAGCACCCTAAGTCGTCACAATGTTTAAACTGTTTTATATATTGCTGTTAACGGTAAGAAATTGTTATTTACGTATGTGTTTACTTATGCAAGTGCCGTATTATAAATATGCTCCATGATTGATGTTTATAGCTCAACACTGGCACGTTTAAAAATGAAAGAAAGAAAAGAAAAAAAGAGTAAAACTTAGTATAGAATATGAGTCACAATCATCGCAGAATATAGCCTATCAATGAGGATTCCTCTTCCCCAACAAGGTAATCACAATGCCAGACAAAATTCACTTAACACAACAATTAGATAACGAATTGGGCAAAATAGGACAATGCATGAAAAACAAACAAAAAAAAAAAAAAAAAAAAAAAAAAAAAAGAACAAAAACAAGAAAAAAAAACCAAACAAACAAAAACAAACAAAAAAAAAAAAGCAAAAAAAAAAACAAAAAAAATCAAAAAAAAAAAAAAAAAAAAAAAAAAAAAAAACGAATAACCGCAGTTAGGTAGACAACAAGATATGAGACAACAAGGGACACAACAATACAAACTAAAACAAAGGATGCTATTGACACAACTATGAGGCCTTTCGACATGATTTTATCTACCTGGGAAGGAGGGAATTTACAACATATAAAACAGAACATAGTAATAATAATAATAATAATAATAATAATACGATGGTCAGCCCAAGCTGATCCATAGAAAAATAAACGCCCTACTTATTATGAACGATATTCTAGACCCTGTTGATTAGACAAATTATCTTTGTTTTATATAAATCTTGCCAAACATTAAATAATTATAACTAAACTGGACCTATAAAAAAGATAAGAAAGCCAGCTCTTTCCTTATCAAACATATTGATATAAAGGTTTTCCCGAATTTTAAACACAGTTGTAATGCGTGACGGAAGTATTACGCTATTGCTAAGGTTGAATGCACATTACCTTATCTTGAGAAACGCTTTTAGGCTGACCGCTCACTGACTCATGTACTCGTAACAACATTTCCCATACCACTGGCGAGACAGATATACCTATATGAATCTTGCCTCAAAGACGTCATCGGTTTCCTCTTCCTCTTGGGGTCTGGGAAGGGCTGCGGTTTGTGATTGAGCCACTCCCTGGAATTTTTTCTTACCTTTTTTTTTAAAAGTCAGCTTAGTTTAGTTTGAAGAGCTTACTCGTATTTAGTAGCTTATATATATATTATAATTGTTCCGAAATGAATGAAATACGGATGACTGTACGTGAACACACCAACAATCAAACATAAAATTTCTAACTACTCAACAATAATTTCAAGAATAATTGCTATCCATTTAATGAATAATAAATAATTTGACAAGATTCTATATGTTATAATTTTTACACCTTAGCAGTTATTTACACTGTTAATCTGTGTAAGGGTTATTTTTTTTAATATTGCCCGTGCTAGCTATTTGAATGCATAATGGTGTGACATCTCTTATTTAGTGAATATACGTATAGCGTCAACAGACTTTATAAGTCGAGAAAGACCTAAAATAATGATATGTCTGGTATAATTTAATCCAAGACTTTCACCCTTATTCTATCCACCCTTTACTACTAAGAGGTACGATATCGAAGGGAATAGTGCGTTTATAATCAATGAAAAAGATCAACAAACACTAAAAATCCAAAGGTATGCGAGAAAAATAATCTATCATGGGGCGTCGGTACAAATAGAAAAAAAAAAACAAAAAAAAAAAAAAAAAAACGTGCCTTGGGATCACTATCTGGCATCACTCGGCAAAGTATCCAAATGTCAGACAGTAACCCTTGGTACGGGGTTTCAATACGCACCGAGCACCCATGAAAAATTCTTATAATGCGTTTTATACCAGTACGGTAGGTTACCAACGATCCAAACTCTTTTACGCGAATTCTAATTCATTGTATGGCCCTGTTTCTATAATCGTGCAATGTAGATTGATTCCGTCGAGCTTTGACAGGACAAAAAACAGGCTCTGACTTCAAGTTTGTAACCCTTATCTTTGTTTCGTCATGATGTAAAATCCCTATTTTATTCATTTTTAGCTTGGAGACCCTTCTGCGGACCGACCAAGTGTATATAGCTTTAACTATATTGTGATTACGTGCGAGGTTTGGCGCCAGTTAATCCAGGTTAAAGCCCCCACCGCCACTCCAAACAATTGTACTGTTAACTGCTCGAACGTGATATTTCTACTGCTGTTCCTTCTCGTTTGTGTGTTCTGTTGTCGATGAATTTTTCTTTTTTTTTTTTTTTTTTTGGTTTTGTTTGAGGTCAATCACGTGGTATCCGGTGCTTTGGTAGGCCTTTGTTCCGTGATTGTGGACTTTACTGCTTATCTCCATATTTTCTACTGACAGTCTTTTAAGAATCTTATTGGGTTCAATTACATCACGTGGCCCTTTTCCGTGTTATTAATAAGTGAGCCGCGTTGACATATTAAAGGCTCTTTGAACTTTCTGTCGAATAAATCCCCCAGTGCGCAAGTCTGGCCCTTAGCAAGGTCATTTTTTAGTTCTTTGGCCGAAGTTTCTTCTTCGTCTACCGCTTACGTGAGCGAACAGCACAGGTTCTGGTTTCGCCTGAACCTTTGCTGTTGGCATGTGCTTTAAAAGTCTCTTTTTCACGACACGCCTCAAGTGCTTAATGTATTTACTCTAAGGGCATACTCAGGTAGCATTCTTTATAAATCTACAGCGGGCCGCTATAGATTCATAAAGAATGCTTATTGGGTATATATCTATATATAAATCATCAGTCATTCAGAATTCTTACGCTGAGGAACGAATAGGTACGAACGTAGTTCTGACCCCAACGTACACTTTCGCCATAAATAGCCTAGAGCTCATTACTCACAATACGTTTGTGCGTAATATGCGTATTGCGCGTAAGATTTTCTTTTTGCAATAAAGATACATCGACTAACGTATTTTTTGTTACTTTACCACAGGGGCTGCTCTTAAATGAAAGCATTTATCACTATCAAAATAGGGGGCTACACGTAGCCCCTATTTTGAAAGCGTTCCTAGGGTGATTTTTTTCAAGATTTGTTCTTGTGTTTGCGTAAAAAAATAATTCCGTTTTGACTATCTTATTATGACGGCTCTGAGCAAACAGTGTAGGCCGACAAAACCGATCCTTAACAAACACTAGCTTTGACACACCAACACTACGTCCGATAAAATGGTTCAAATCGTAGGATGCCCATGATAAGGAGTAAAGAATTAAGAGTCCATTTTTTATTTTGTGTAAATAGGGTACATCCTCCCAGTCAGCATTCTACGTAAATCTATATCGGGCCGTCATCGGCCCGTCAGGGTAGCTGACGGGCCGATGACGGCCCGATGTAGATTTACGTAGAATGCTAGCTGGGCTTACAGTTTAAACTACTTGAATTCTTCCATTTAAAAACCCTATTCGTTTATGACAATCTGGAAAAAAATGTTGCATTCCATTAAACAATTATGCAACTGTGCTATTTGTTGACTTTTTTGTGTGCTTGTGTTGAAGTGTTGAAATGTAAAATTCCAAAATGACGGTTGGGAAGCAGTCCCATTTCAGTGACAGAAATAGTTTATGACAATATTGCCAAACGGTCCGCCTTCATCCGGTTTCTAGATCACTATTGTGAAAGGCAATTTAAACAAACTGCTCTGACATTTATTACTTAAAGTCATGTTTAGTATTCAACATTATGACACACATTGTGCTAGTTTATTTTAGTTTCCCATTAGGCTGTATAAAATGATAAACTTTTCAGAATTTCATCAGAAGATAATCTTATTATCTTAAGTTCCCATTAAACACTAGTTGGTTTCATTGCTACAAAACAAATCAATAACAATAAAACAATCTTACTCAGAAAACGACGAATGCTCAGTGTTTACTTCAGTAAAAATGCATATGAAGTACTTTTCATCTTTTACTCTATCAAAATTATAAACGTCTAGTATTATTACTATAAAAACGTGTCAGTACAAACTGAGATATAGTGTATGAAAGATCTGGGCCCAGTTGTTCAAAGCGTCGTTAGCTTAACGAGCTCGTTAAGGGTCATTTCGTTAACTGTTTTAGCGGATTCAATATACAATATTCTGATATTTTTTGCTGAAAAAATGTGAGTAGTTGTTGCATTGCAAAAGCTACTCACATATTTTCAGCAAAAAAATTCAGCATACTTGCGTATCACTCGATGTAAATTTTAACGAATCGTTAACTAACGACGTCGTTAGCTTTGAACAACTGGGCCCTGGTAAAAACTCTTATGGCCAATCAAATTCTAATGAGGTTCTATATAACCTAAAATCTAGCTACTTCAGCGCTTCAAATTTATTTACATATAACATTTCATTTTATACCACATTGCCAGATAAATTGATAAAATATAACTTTTGGATTTACCTGAAGGCACATTCATAAGAATATTCTGTTTTTTTTTCACTTCAGAGGATCAGTAATAGTATACCATATGTCATATGTTTATGATGTTCTTTCTTTCCTACTTGATAATATCATCATTCACTCGGGTACTATCTAATACAAACAAATAGTGGGTGTACCGATGTGTGTTATATTTAAGTCCCACGAATGTTGCAGGTCTGTGTCTGTTTTGTTTCGGAGTATTTTGTATTAGGGTAATACAGAAAGCAATGTTAGATGTAATCGGACGAGATGTCAGATTTACGCGTCCGCATATCAAATACGAGTTTATTCGACACTGCGACAGAGCCCACTGTGTTTCACCATAAACAAATAACAAATATCATTCGACCGAACTCATCCATGCAATCTGCACGTATAAAGCATTATCTCTTAGAATAGGTCTAGTAGAGCGCAGATTCATAGTCTAGTCTAAATTTTCGCAGCTGGTATGTGCGAAAAAATGCACTTGTTAGGGATTGTTGTAAATGCCTATTATACTTTCCTCAAAGAAAGTAATGCAATTTTTGTTGTCTTGGAATTGTACTATTTTGTGCTAACACAAATAGTCATGTACTATAAGCTCTAAGGTGGTGGTATTACCTGACAACTTTTATGTATTTACTAAAGAGATTATGTATTTTCGCAAATAATATAAAAAAAACGTCCATCTTCCAACGTAATGAATGATTTTTCTTCAGTATTACGGCGTAATACAACAGAAAAGTGCCATTTAGATTCATCTTATTTGTTTTCGAATCTTACACTCTTAAGAAAGGATTCAAACGACGTGTCGTTTTGAATAATACTATGTGAAATAATATGAATTGAACGGGAACGACGCGAAACCTATTCAACAAACCTAAAGGTGTTGAAGTGTCATTATATAAACTATTGCAGAGAGGGGGTGTGTTCAATCGATTTTACTATCTCAATTGAACCTAGGTCCAACTGCATAAACGACAAACAAAGTACAAACAAAAAGAGATTAAAGCAAAGTTACAGCAATTCACGACGATCGCAGAGCTAGCATCAGTACAAGAAAACATACCAAATAATACCAGTACAGAAAGCAAAATTGGCAACCACACGGCGGCTGACAGCAATGCAAGAAACAAACATGCCAGAGGGCGTATGCAGCATCGCAAACTACATTATTGCATAATTAGAATCCCAATAAAATCGAGTCTCCGACTTGCGTTTCTTTTTATTGTGTTCTTTGTTTACAAAGGCATCCTTTTAGATTTTAATTAATCTGGAGCGAGGGACCATGAAGCCTTACTAAGAAAGAACAGTAGTAAATATTGCCGACATGTGGGTGGCGTCTGTAAATCGATTTTACTGGCGCCACATTTTCACCCAAGGTTCGTATGTTGTACAAAATTCGACATAATTGTTCGGCTAACATATATGATTATTAAGTGAATCATCACAAAAACGTGTAAACCAATTTAGATGTCTAAGACAATAGGGATGAGGTCTCCAGGCTAACATCTCCGACACCGACAACCAAAGCTACAGAAAATCACTAGTTCAACCACGGATGGCCCGAACGAAAACAAGACATCAAACACAGATCAGTTTCAAATAGTTAAAGAGAAAAGTGCACGGAATGCCGGAATCATAAGTCGCAGCCAATCTCTGACACCAAGAAGGAAAAGAAAGGGAAAACAAGCTATCACACAACAGCGAACAAACGCGCGAAAAGCATAAGGACAAAACGCAAAGCAAGGCTTAATATAGATCGCCTCGTATAAGTAACCACAAAGTTACACAGAGAAAGAGCAACACCGAGACCACCGCCTTAGAACGGTTAGTGTGCCTGATTCGTTAGCACGCCTTTGTTTTTATGCATGCTTATATATGTTTTCGAATTTTCATTTGTTTTACTTACTTGCTTTTTATATGATTTGTGCCTTCTATCGTGTTGATGAAAGGGGGAAATCAAACTTTGCTAACTGTAATTGGATCGGCACGTTTCTAAATTTTTACATGGTAACCGTAAGATGTATAAACATAATAGTGTATGCTTTGTTTCAGGCACATCTCATTACATATGGAGTATTCTCAGAACAAAGACTTTTAGAGTAATGAAAGCAAAGGAAGCCGCCATGCCAGATGACTACCACGACCAAAAATCTTAACTTTGAATCACTTGAAAACGAGGCAAAACTAGTTCTGTGAAAGGTATGAACGAAGTGTTTGAGCAGCAATCTGAGGAAACAAACATTATTAGTGTATACGCAGCGAACAGCAAGATAATCACGCGCAACTGCACTATCAAATCACGGTTCACTCTCCGCCTGAGAAAAGACTCTATCAATAGAGCGCGAGGCAGAGACTCTGATTATACTGCGTATGCGCAATTGATTTTAGTATTCCTTGGGTGTTCATAAAGGACAGTAAATTTTCCCAAGTAGATATATACATATCGGCAGACAATACATTTCAGTTTGAAAAATGAGTATGAAAGGATTTCGTTATTATATTAAGAGAAAATATATATACGGCTAAGTATTTTTGTATATATAAAGCTAAAATATTGGTTCACACAAAACAGCTGTAAAGCAATGCAACACTAACTGCATTTTGGAGAAACGCATGCATTTTAAATGATACTGGTTTAGAGTTTTGCCAAGCAACTGTTAAGTTCTATAACGCCTATTAGTACATAAAATAACCAAATATACAACCAACTCGCGATAAATGAATCTGTACAGTGGATGTCTGAATTTAACTTAGCACTGGTTGTTTAAAACGGCATGTATTTTATGGAATTTTGATGAACATTTTATTTTGTGGAAATTTCGTCAGTTATTTTGTTTGGTCTTCATACATTCTTACCCAGCACAGTTCTTCAACAAAGGTTTTGAAATTATGGACAGGAAGAAATGCGCGACGAGTCCCCTCAACATGCATGTTTGAGATACACTGTATTACAAGACAATTCTCTATACGAATATTTGTATTAAAAAAAAACATAAGCACGAACACCAAAAAAAATGTCTGGTAAATTATCAAATGTGTCATTCAAAATTTGCAATCAAACGTTTCCTTGCAGGTTTATTATAGCGGCCATATTGGACGAAACACTTTTTGTGTTAATCACTCAATACCTTCTAGTAAAGGCTATAGAAAACGGTAGAGAGTTTATTCGAAACATAGTTTGCATGCGAAATTTAAAATTGATGTCAGACAGGAAAACGAGGTACCCATCCTTAAATGCAGAAAACAACAGGCGTATCACTAATGCCGTCATGTTCGCATAATTATGTGCATGAGAAACTAAATAATCTGCATTCTGCATTGAGCATTTTTCTTCATGATTTTATTATGAACACACAATGTTTTGTATACTTACAATTTGTTAGTATCAGCTGGACCTCCATAGAAACGTGCAAGTTTTCGCGAAATGCAATGTATATATATCTGCTATAATGTTGTATTATATACTAACATGTCAAGGTTTTCTTCTTCTATTGAAATAAATCGTATATACATGTATTCTGGGTTCATGTGAGCTTCACCTTTACAATTCTCTGGCCAGATTCAGTAGACCACACATTTATGACAGTTTCTTAATTTTCCCAACAAACTGGCTTTGACCTTTCGTGTACATTGTCTTCTAAGGAGACAATTTGCTTGACATGTCAAAGTCTGTTTTCTTGGAGAATAAATGCCTTCACCAGAGAAAAAAAAAATGCAAATAAAACCTTCTTTGAACTTAACGGACGTTTAGCAATTACTGGTCTTTTGCTGTTTGTGGTGGCCCATATTTTATTGATAACCTTTCAGATTGGGTTCAAAATAGTCAACCCAAGTTTCATCGCCAGTGACAACATTTTGTATTTTGGAAATATTTTAATATCTGTTTGGCTATTTTAGCTCTCTGCTTCTTTTGACCATCAGACAACAAATGAGACACCAACATGGCAGAGATCTTCCAAACAATCAAGTTATTCTTTAGAATGTAATAAACCTTTGATAGTGAGATGCCAACCATTCGTGCTATATCACGTACTGTATACCTAGCATCTCTTTCAACAATTTCTTGGACTTTTGATGTAATTTCGTCATAAACTTTGGCTTTCCTGATTTGGGTGCATTTTCGATCGACTCTAACCTAGAATCATTTTTTCTATCTTCAAACCGTGCCATAAGACGCATTAGTAGATCCTTAAACAACTGAAATTTCAGCAAACATTTATTTCAAAGAACGACCTATATTAGAGCGAGCTTTTTTGTAGATCCGTGCTTCGCATAGTAGTCAACGACCGCGTGTATTCAAACTGCAAATTATCTATATTCCCATTACACGTATGGGCACATCTACGAATCATTGTGTAGGGGGTATTGGATAGCGCTGTACAGGTATTCTTTATTTTTTCAAGTTCCACGTGGATATACCTTGCTACCTTTGGAAGAAAATTCTCTCCTTTTAGAGAAGGTGCTTGAAGTACAGGAAAAGCAAACAGGAAGGAGCAAACAATATCCCATTTAAAATATTTGAGAATCTCCCAGGTAAATTATGTCCCCGACTTTGACACGCCTGTTGTGTTTGTGCCGTGTGGAGACCCTAGAAAGTCTCCCCGTACATTCATTTAATGGTGTTATTATTTTAAGTGCCAGAGTTTGCACTTTACAATCACCTTTCGTATTCCTGTTCCTCATGATTCTAATTTATACCTCATTGAAGGTTAGATATTTACCGGTATTCGTATCCCGTTTATAACAATTTCTTACTTTACGTTTCTTTGGACTTGTAGTAGATATAGTTATGTATTGTGGGTTGTTGCTATACTCTGTATGCATCGGTCCTACCGTCTGTTTGCATCGCTACTTATGCCTATAATAGCCGGTACGAATTCTGCTTATTATCTAATTGTATTACTTCCTATACAACTATATGAGTATCACTAACAGATTAAAAATTACTATTTCTCCTATTAGGCTACATTCTGCTTCTTCTTTACAGATTCCCTGTTCTACTGCTAGATTTAACTCTCTGTTACCTACTGTTAACGTTACTTTCTCCAATTAAATCTCCTATACTTCTAAAATATAAGAATCCGTATAAAAGGAACAGTATGTACCCTAATATTTCTAAGTGCAATGCCAAGAGTTGCACCTGCTGCAATCATTTAATTTGTCGGTCAACTATAATTTCCTCAGTTAATCATAGACAATTTTTAGTTGTAAACAACTCTGAAAGACTGAAAATCAGAGGATGTTATATATGTTCTCACTTGCAGCGAAGGAGGCTGAGGAATGCAGTATGTTGGACGGACCAAACGGGCCCTTAAAACAAGGTTTAAGGAATATTTGCTTAAAAAAAAAAAAGCAAAGAAATTGATACGTTTCTTTATCAACATTTCCGCAGTACTGGTCATTAATGATCATCTAGTAAAGTTTTAGTTCAACCTGTTGAAAAAATTATACACAAATCCAATTCTACCGAAAGATTCAAAAATATTTTAAGACATGAAATTGAACTTAAATGATTAAACGTTTACAAACCCTTTTTCCACCTGGATTTAATGATAATATTTACCATGAAGGAAATATTTCTAAAATGCCGGATTTCGATGCTTTTTCCCTTTTAGATATTAAAAAACGTAATAAACGATCCGATGGTAAGCGCAAAAATGGCAATTTTAAACGAAAACATAAAACTGTTTTATCTCTTTTTGATTTAAATATTCTCTTAAATTCTGGACGTCATCAAATGCTTTCTAAACTAGCTTCACTGTCTGTTTCTTCATTACGTACGTTAGATGATGAGGCGAATAAATTTTATGATAGAAAACATAATTTGTATGAAGCAGCTCGCCTTACTAGATGTTATACTCAACATGCTCTTCGTCCTTACATTTATTCTGAAATTAACCATATTAGACACTTCATCAAAATTCCGTTCATTAATAAAGGTATTGAATTCATATATTTACCTAGCATATTTCGAGATAATAATGTGATATCAGCTATACCTTCATATTTCGAAAACACGGAATCTCCTATTATTTGTTATAAATATAACAAACCTATTCGTAATACTATACTTAATTTCAATAAATTAGTTTCTGATATTGATATTGAAACTAGTTCCCCTGATTCTTGAGATTGTAAAGATTCTAAATTTTGTTATCAACCAGCGGGTCATATTGTCACTGGTAACTTGACGATTATAACTGATTCACGAATCCGTTCAGTTATTTCAAAAGGACCTAAATATAGATTCCCAGCCCACATTGATTTTAATAAATGTCGGAAAACAACTGCCAGTGCTTAAAATGATTATTGTACGCGTTGGTGTAAACGAGAGCATGTTGAGTCTAATGCTTTAAATAATTGGAAATTCAAGATTTTTAAGATCATTGACGAACGTGTGTTATTTTACTCTAATAACCTTAATCTTCTCCCTCCTAAGCCTAAATTATCTTTACGATATTTGAAACAAGGTATCCAAGAATTTCATAGGAAGTATGTTTTGGCTCCAGCTGATAAAGCTGCTAATAATGTTGTTGTTGTGTGACGACTTTATTATATCAATACTCTAAAACAAGAACTTGGTAGTACTAAAACATATGAACGGATTTCTACTGACGAGTTATCTATTGTCAATACCCATTCTATCGATATTACTGCTAAGTTTGCAGTGAGTATTAAAGAAAAGCAAGACAGACTTCCTACGTTATATTGGTTACCGAAACTTCATAAACGACCTTATAAAGCACGTTTCATTGCTAATTCTAGTTCTTGTACGACTACTGTTTTGTCCAAACTGCTAACTTCATGCCTTACTGCTGTTAAAAAGCATTGGATTAGATACTATGATACTGTTTACGAAAGGGACGGAATTAACTATTTTTGGTCAATACAAAATTCTAATTATGTTCTCAATAAATTTAAATCTAAAAACTTTCAGGCTTCTAAATTGGTTACATATGATTTTTCTACACTGTATATGTTACCTCATCTTCTTATAAAAGATAAAGTTACTGATTTAATTAACCGAACGTTTATTCGGGAGAATACCCAATATTTGGCTTGCAACGAAGAATGTGCTTTTTTCACTTCTGATGTATATAATAATCACTATTTATGGTCCTGTCAAAACGTCTGTGATGCCCTTGGTTTTCATATACTCTGGCATACAGTAGAATTAGCCATGAGTACTCGTCTTTGTTTATTATAGTGATTAATTTGATTTTTGTGTTTTCGCTTTGATGCATTGACTGAGTTGGGAGCCTTTATGCGAACCGAATTTTTATGTGTTTCTGTATTAAGAGTAGCATCGGGACCCAGGGTGAAGTTAGCTAGCTGTAAAAGTGCTTTAACCCCCCCCCCCCCCCCCGGTGGTTTGCTCTACCGACCGTTCTAAGGCGGTGGTCCCGGTGTTGGTCTTACTCTTTGTTGCTTTGTGGTTTATTCTACGAGGCGGTTTGTTGTATGTCTTTCCGTGTGTCATTTTGTTCTTGTGTTTTTCAGTCCTTTTAAAGAGCTAATCTTAGTGCTTTTCGTACGTTTGTTCGGTTTGTGCTTGTTTAGATTTGTCGGTTTCCTCTTCCTCTTGGGGTCTGGGAAGGGCTGCAGTTTGTGATTGTGGCACTCCCTGGACTTTTCTCTTACCTTTTTTGAGATTGTAGTTTTATACTGAAGAATCAAAACTATTTCCTATTGTACTACTATAACTTTTAGAAGGTATGCAGCAGTTTTCAGGTCTTTGACATGTGTGCATTCACTTTAAACATAGCTGATTTTGGCTGAATAGAATAATACGTTTCCACAGTACAAGAATCTGTGAGTCAAGTAACTGCAGTCTGATCAGCGTCTATACTGGCTGTGAGCATAATCTGTGCATTGAAAAGACACTGTTAGCCAGCAACGTAGATCCAAACCACACGAATGCACAGGCTGATCTCGATCTACGCTGGTCTCAGCGGTAAATAGACTGTTTTTGTAATGGAAATAATATTATCTTTAACCTTCTGTTTAGACCATTTGTTATAGATTTGGTACTTGTTGCTTACGAAGAGCTTATGCGTGTACCAAAATAAGCTAATGCTTCAAAAATGTCTTGTCTAATATCAGCAGAAGCATACCGCATTGTAATTTCAAACATCTTCCGAATACTAAATATAAATCAAGTATAGGCGACCGCAACATGGATTTATCAAGCTAAGTGTGGATATGCAGACCTGCATTCAAAGCCAGTCCAGTTATAATTTCGTAATTTGCCAGATACACGACTCAGTATTGCTTGATATATTATGAATACACGACGAGAATACGTCCATGCACAGGCTAACACGGAATTTCACTGCTTACATGTGGGAAAATGTTACGTTTCCAACAGTATGCTCTTATTTTAAGATCCACGCAGCAAAGCAATTTTCAAGAGCTATATTTATAAAGGTTTATTGGCATGTTTCTTTAACTGATGTAAACAGAGGAAATCATTATATAGCTGAATACTTTAGAGTGTTTTTGATGAATTGTGTTCTAAATAAAACAGCTTAAAACAGATGCTATTTGAACAAAGGCAGGGAGATTATAAGGCTCTCAAAACAGTAAAGAATAAACAGTTGACTCTCGTTATCTCGAACTCGCTTATCTCGAATAACCGCTTATCTCGAAGTGAGTAGCTGGTCCTTGCCTAAACATGAAAATCTAACAACCGGTAAAAATATTCTGGAAAAGATGAGAAATAGCTCCAAATGAGCAATTTCTCCTCTTTTCCACAATATTTTCAATATATCTCTAACTTCGAGAGCCCAGTTACATATAAAAATATTTATTAAAATGTGGTTGTTCGAATTATTTTTTCCTCAATTCTGCAAATTTGATATATCGAGGTAAGGATATCTCAAAGTATTTCAGAGAGTCCCTTGGACTTCGAGATAACGAGAGTCGACTGTATCAAGGAAGAGCCACAAAAACAGATACTAGCCTACCAATTACACCAAGAGGAGGAGTAAACACACTACGACAGACAGCACACACGTAATAAACAACTGAAAGCAAAGTAGCAAGCTCTCCCCCTAAGGGGTGATCACAACGCCAAACAGGACCAATGCGACAGCAAACAGGACACACCACAACACAATCTCTACAGTGAGCAGCCACAAGACTCCACAAAGAACGAATAGCACTAGTACCACTACCTTAGAACGGTCAGTTGTAAAACGTACCGAGCTGGGGGTGGGGTTAAATCAAGTTTAATAGCACAACAATCTTCATCTTAGGTCCAGGTTTTGTCTACAATTACATGTATTAGAAAGAAAACACAAACAGAATGAAATAGACCACTGATTTTTGTTTATATTAAGAAGAATTAATACACTTTCAAGGAAGACAATTCTGCCAAAATTGTTTTTGTTCCAATCTCAAAAGGGGTCTTCTCTGCGTTGAATGTATTTTCTCTTTCATATAGCGTAACCTCTTTTTCAGAAAAGTATTGGCGTGCAGTAAAGTGAAAAGGAAGTCGCAGAAGGTGTCTTCCTTGGCGGTAATGGCGAAAAGGATTCCAAGTGTGTCCACGTCCTTTAAGGAATGAGTCCGTCTAGATGAGACTATGAGAGCATAGGGGCCGCGCCATGTGAAAACCTGTCTTCGAGCATATGATGACAGCAATGGCCCAGAATCACGGGACACTATAGAATGTACCAATAGAGTGCAATTGCCCAGATGAGAACTTGTGCGTGCGCGGTATGGAGCTGTGCATTTTATGCATTTTCGAAGACACATTTTCGTTTGGCGCAGCCCGTATAATAATCCATGGACATGGTCAGCTTTTAGGAAGAAAAGGTATAAGAAAAGTCCAGCGAGTGCCACAATCACAAACCGCAGCCCTTCCCAGACACCAAGAGGAAGAGGAAACCGACAAATCCAAACAAGCACAAATCGAACAAACATACGAAAAGCAATAAGATTAGCTCTCTCTCTTCCCCAAGCGAGGTAATCGCATTACTAAATGACTGAAAAACACAAGAACAAAATGACACATGGAAAGACATACAACAAATCGCCTCGTAGAATAAACCACAAAGCAACAAAGAGTAAGACTAACACGGGAACACCGCCTTAGAACGGTCAGTAGAGTAAACCACCGATGGAGTTAAAGCACTTTTACAGCTAGCCAACTTCATCCTGGGTCCCGATGCTACTCTTATAAGAAATACATAAACATTTGGTTCGCATAAAGGCTCCCAACTCATTCAATGCATCAAAGTGAAAACATAAAAATCAAATTAATCACTAAAATAAACAAAGACGAGTACTCATGGCTAATTCTACTGTATGCCAGAGTTAATGAAAACCAAGAGTTGAACCACGGCGGGCCAAGCCAAAGACATATCGTCAAGCCCCAACCCACTGGTTGAAGTTTTACGAAGAGGCCGTCATTGAGTCTGAGGCCCGAACCGCCGTCGTGCAATTAAAGAGTGAAGCATAGCCATCAACAATGATTGGGTTGACAACTAGGCATGCAGTCTGCCGCATAATATCCAGGCTATAACCAATTCTTTTATAACGGTTAATAAGTTTTCTGAATTGCTCCGAAAAGTTAGATTTACCTACAATTTTTCTAAATCTGTACACTAAGTCACCGTAAAATTCGGGTTCCGATATACCTTGTTGCAGAAGTGTTTTCAGACTGACGCTATATTTTTCTAACAAGGCACTGTGTCTGCGATAAAATTTCGAAAACGCCTTACGAAGTTTAAAATAACGATAGCCCTGCCTAAGAAGTTTGGCAGTAAGGGCTTTATTACGGTAGTTAAAGTCATTAAGATTTGAAGAAGCTCTGGCGAATCTAATAAGTTTAGATATGTATACCCCATATGAGGTACGCCGGGGGACATCGACATCCAGAAAAAGGAAATTGACTATATCAAAATCAAAATCGTCGCGATAATCATAAATTTTGCGGAAACTGTACCATTAGATATACATAGATTCAAATCCAAAAAAGATGCCTCGGTATCGGAAGAATTTGCTCTATTTAATTGGAGTTCTGTAGGGTATATCCGGTCCATCATTTGGTCAAAGTAAATATTGTCAATATTTAATAAATCATCAAGGTAGAAGTTGAATTGAAAGACTCAATAATGTCAGCCTGATTTTCACGTGATGGAGACTTCATGAAATCTCTCTCATAACAAAAAAGAAACAAACCTGCAACAAAAGGAGCACAATTATTTCCCATCGGAATACCAATAGTTTGCCTATAAAGTTTAGTTCCAAATCTAATAAAAGTATTATCCAAAGGATAAACAAGTGCATCATACTTTTTGACACGACGATAAATTGTGATGTGTGTATACATCAGAAGTGAAAAAAGTACATTCTTCGTTGGAAGCCAAATATTGGGTATTCTCCCGAATAAACGTTCGATTAATTAAATCAATAAGTTTATCTTTTATAAGATGATGCGGTAACGTAGTATACAGTGTAGAAAAGACATATGTAGACAATTTAGAAGCCTAAAAGTTTTTAGATTTAAATTTATTGAGAACATCATTAGATTTTTTAACTGACCAAAAATATTTAATTCCGTCCCTTTCGTAAACAGTATCATAGTATCTAATCCAATGTTTTTTAACAGCAGTAAGGCATGAAGTTAGCAGTTTGGGCAAAACAGTAGTCGTACATGAACTAGAATTAGCAATGAAACGTGCTTTATAAGGTCGTTTATGAAGTTTCGGTAACCAATAAACGTAGGAAGTTTGTCTTGCTTTTCTTTAATACTCACTGCAAACTTAGCAGTAATATCGATAGAATGGGTATTAACAATAGATCTCTCGTCAGTAGAAATCCGTTCATATGTTTTGGTAGTACCAAGTTCTTGTATTAGAGTATTGATATAATAAAGTCGTCACAGCTGGAGCCAAAACATACCTCCTATGAAATTCTTGGATACCTTGTTTTAAATATCGTAAAGATAATTTAGGCTTAGGAGGGAGAAGATCAAGATTATTAGAATAAAATAACACACGTTCATCAATGATCTTAAAAAATCTTTAATTTCCAATTATTTAAAGCATTAGACTCAACATGCTCTCGTTTACACCAACGCGTACAATAATCATTAAAAGCACTGGCAATTGTTTCCCGACATTTATTGAAATCAATGTTGGCTGGGAATCTATTTTTAGGTCCTTTTGAAATAACTGAACGGATTCGTGAATCAGTCATAATCTTCAAGTTACCAGTGACAATATGACCCGCTGGTTGATAACAAAATTTAGAATCTTTACAATCTCAATAATCTGGGGAACTAGTTTCAATATCAAGATCAGAAACTAATTTATTGAAATTAAGTATAGTATTACGGATAGGTTTGTTATATTTATAACAAATAATAGGAGATTTCGTGCTTTCGAAATATAAAGGTATAGCTGATATCACATTATTATCTCGAAATATGCTAGGTAAATCTATGAATTCAATACCTTTATTAATGAATGGAATTTTGATGAAGTGTCTAATATGGTTAATTTCAGAATAAATGAAAGGACTAAGAGCATGTTGAGTATAACATCTAGTAAGAAGAGCTGCTTCATATAAATCATGTTTTCTGTCATAAAATGTATTCGCCTCATCATCTAACTTACGTAATGAAGAAATAGACAGTGAAGCTAGTTTAGAAAGCATTTGATGACGTCCAGAATTTAAGAGAATATTTAAATTAAAAAGAGATAAAACAGTTTTATGTTTTCGTTTAAAATTGCCATTTTTGCGCTTATCATGGGATCGTTTATTACGTTTTTAATATCTAAAAGGGAAAAAGCATCGAAATCCGGCATTTTAGAAATATTTCCTTCATGGTAAATATTATCATTAAATCCAAGTGGAAAAGGGGTTTGTAAACGTTTAATCCATTTAAGTTCAAGTTCATGTCTTAAAATAGTTTTGAATCTTTCGGTAGAATTGGACTTGTGTATAATTTTTTCAACAGGTTGAACCAAAACTTTACTAGATGATCATGAATGACCAGTACTCCGGAAATCTTTATAAAGGAACGTATCAATTTTCTTTGATTTTAAGCAAATGTTCCTTAAACCTTGTTTTAAGGGCCCGTTTGGTCTGTCCAACATACTGCATTCCTCAGCCTCCTTCGCTGCAAAGTGAGAACATATATAATATCCTCTGATTTTCAGAAATTGTCTATGATTAACTGAGGAAATTATAGTTGACTGACAAATTAAATGATTGCAGCAGGTGCAACTCTTGGCATTGCACTTAGAAATATTAGGGTACATACTGTTCCTTTTATACGAATTCTTATATTTTAGAAGTATAGTAGATTTAATTGGAGAAAGTCTAATTCTAAGGTGGTTACTGAAAATAGTATAATTGGAAGCGCCATATAAATTTATAGATGATACAGAGTGAAGTTTCAAAGGCGAAACGTTAACAGTAGGTAACAAAGAGTTAAATCTAGCAGTAGAACGGGGAATCTGTAAAGAAGAAGCAGAATGTAGCCTAATAGGAGAAATTGTAATTTTTAATCTGTTAGTGATACTCATATAGTTGTATAGGGAGTAATACCATTAGATAAAAAGCAGTATTCGTACCGGCTATTATAGGCAGTAGACTAGTTTTGACCTTCATATTTCATTGTTTCATCTCAGCAGTCATATTACATATTATCTCTGATATTTTCTGGGCACGTAACATATACTAATGATAGCATCACGAAAACACGCCTATTCAAATATATTGAAAATTTTACAAAAAAAAAAAAAAAAAAAAAAAAGAAAATTTTCAGATTAAAACAATTTTGATATTTTTCATATTTCTGCTCAAAACATGGATTGTGGGCGAGGCGGGGGTGGCAATGAGCACCCAATATCTATGTTTTAGCAAAATAAGAAAATAATGTATACCCCTGTGTAACCCAGTTTTACTATATAAAAGTGGGGTTTAAGCGAGTCAAAATTATATAGGCGTATTTTTGTGATGGTCACTATGAAATGAGGCGTAACATGAGAAAATGTACCTTCTGGCATGTTCCATCACGAAAACATGCCTATAAAATTTTGACCCCCTAAAATACCTCCTTTATGCAGTAAAACTGGGGTTTACAGGGGTATATGTTATTTTTTTTTATTTCTGCTCAAATCATAGATTGTGGGTACTCGTTAGAACCGCCTCGATGAGGCGGTTCTAACGGGTACCCACAATCTATATTTTGAGCAGAAATATGAAAAATATCAGAACTTTTTACCTGAAAATTTTCATTTTTTGGTGGTAAAATTTTCAGTATATTTGAATAGGCGTGTTTTCGTAATGCTCTCAACGAAATCTTAAAACGTTGTCCAAATGCAGTAATTTTGCATCCTTGGCTATCCACGATGCGCATAGTGAAGATTCTGATCAGTCTGCGCGAATGCGCGGGTTGATCGAATCGTCGCTCAGCGTACATGTCCGAAGCTACGTTTACTAATGTAACCGCTCTAATATTTTTGCGATTATTTTTAGAACAGAGAGGAACTGAGTATGGTAAAGCCGCTGGGTGCAAGTTTATAATGTAATGCATTCCTCTTAGCCCCTTCTTTAATCTTTAACTGTCTATAAAACGTCCATTCCACCAGCAATTTTACGATTTTTTTCTCTCTTCGGTCTCATTTACTAGTAGCCCGGCGGCGTAAATTCTATTATTTCACCATATGTGAAGCTATTATTGGATACATAAGATATATAACAGCCATGATTAGACTTCCAAGAATTTGTAGGCGCAGTGAGAATAAAAGGTCATTAGGTAACAGACAAACAGAGAATATCCAGAACATCATGTGCACGTGTGCTATCCAGTCCGGGTCCCTGCTGTATTGATGGGTACAGTAGACTATCATGTGGAACGCAGACAAGTCTGATTAGATTGTCTCTGATCTGACTGCATTGGAGCCTAGACTTATCAGGGTCTTTGCTATTTGTCTATGCTATAAACTGTATATGTATATACGCAAACATCACAATGTGTTTGATGCAGTAGCCACGGAAGAAACTCAAACCCAGCTTTTACACAAACAATCTATTTGCAGTAATCTCACACGGCGTAACCATAAGGATGGAGTGCAAATGAGCTTTGTCCATGTTTCGTTGTGAAACGTGGTAGTTCGATTTACGTGATTCTAATGAGTTTACACAACAAACCGTTATTATGTAGAAGATCAAAACGATTTCCATAAATGATCACCATTTGCTTCCAAATCTGGCGCCATGATTAACCCTCAGTGGCTCGAACTACCCATACCTCGTAAAAAATTCCATGGTCCCGAATGTGTTATTGTTGTTCGACTGTAATTTAATGCCGTTTAGTTCGTCGATATGGTTTGCAGTATCTATGAAAGTTTTGCAACATAGAATACTAAGCATAGGAGCCGCAACGTCAAAACGCGTGCTTTCGGATTCGGTTCTGCCTACACATTTGCGCAGTCCGCTCATAATCTTAATTCAGCTCATTTTGGATAGTTCAGAATTCAAATTTCTTCATCCGGACTACAAAGATTCTGACCAGACTACGCGGACGCCAATGCTGATTTGAGAATTCTTGGCCCACATATCAGACGGTACGTTTTCGCATGTTCCGGCGCATATGATGGTCTAAGAACTCTTTCTCCGCATATGACATAATTTGAATCCATCACGAAAACATATCTTTATAGTTTTGACCCACTTAAATCCCACTTTTATATAGTAAAACGGGGGTTTACAGGGTTATACATTATTTTACTTATTTCTGCTCAAAAACATATACTGTGGGTACTCGTTAGAACTGCCTCGACGAGGCAGTTCTTACGAGTACCCACAATCTATGTTTTGAGCAGAAATATGAAAAAAATCAGTTTCCTTTTATCTGAAAATTTTCAGTTTTTGGTGGTGAAATTTTCAATATATTTGAATAGGCGTGTTTTCGTAATGATGGTCTAAGATCTCTTTCTCCGCATATGACATAATTTGATCCGAGGCCATGCATTCCCTACATGATTGTATATGCAGCTACCGAAGACTCAGATCAGCCTTTGCATCTGTTCTCTCCGATGTGCTTTCTAAAGATAGCTAAGGATTCAGACCATTTTCATGCGGCCAGGTAAGATTATGCTTTTGTCAGATTTCGCGGATGTGCAGCCTGATTAAAGACTTCATGTCAAATTGTAGGAATCGCGGTGCCCCGGCTCATCTAATAATTTTATAGCATAGTGATAAATTATTTCCTTTTTTTATTAAAAATAGATGCCTGCAACCGACAGCGATGCCTGCAACCGAGTGCGATGCCTGCAACCGAGTGCGATGCTTGCAACCGAGTGCAATGCTTGCAACAGAGTGCGACAGTATTTCTATGTATGGTAAGACAAACATTATGCAAACGATGGTCGAAAGTCTCACTAATCGATTTCTATTGGACAGCAATACATAATGCGACACAACTGATATTGAAACAGTCAAATGCCTTCTTTAAGATAAAATCTGACAATGCGAGTCCTATGGAAGCAGAAAGAAATCAAATTAACGAGCATAGCAGATACAGTTTTATTCTATAGCCGTGCTTCTAATATTGTTCGTTTCTAGTGAGGTCTTGTTGCTGCTCGCTGCGGGACTTGTTTTTGGTATGTTCTGTTTTATGTGGTACTGTTGTGATTGGTATTTCTTGTGTTTTACAGTCACCACACGGTACCAAACATTAGCCGTAGTGACACCAAGTTTGTAGCGTAAAAACGGATCCTTTGCAAAGACAGATCACATTTAAGAAGTTGTTGTGGTCATGGTACCCAAGCCGTAATCCAAACTAAAACAAACGTAAACGAATGACGAACCAGAACGTTCAGACCAACAGACTTGGACCCCAGAATAAAGGGTGTAATCAGGCTTCCGCGGATAGTAAGCATTACTTGGTAAGCAAGCTTCACCCACCATGCCCATAGGCTTGAACGAAAGAAAATGTAGGTAGAAGCGTATGCGGGATTTTGGAAATCTACTTATGGCTCGTCATTAGCAAAAACATCAGAAACAATTCTGGAAACTGAAAATGAAAACACCAGTCTCGCTTTTACTGGGACTGTTTAAGTGCAGAATTGGGTTATTGAAGCCTCAGGCCAGGCTTTGTGGCTTTCGCAATTACAATGAACAATATTTCACCATCGGAAAATCGAAGTAGAAAACATCATATTGCTTTTTAATCGAAATAAAAATAATTTGTTTCCCAGTACAGTGTCAAATTGAACGTGGAACACCGGGTACTGGTGTATACCGTTTATACACATCTTTGTACTTCAGTGTCATGATGAAGATAGACACCTTGTAGCCATTTCAACAGTATTTATTTAGTTTGTATGAATCATTCAGTCATGTTAATAGTGTGCTGCAATAATCTGCACCCAAACCACATATTCAACTAACAAGTTACTTTGCTGTTCCAACGCCCCAGGTATATCATGTAAAGCAAGAACGGAATGGCAGACAGTGTAGATCCAGATAAGACGGTTCTGTATGGGCCGTCTCATCTGGATCTACACTGTTTGCAAAAGTAAAGATAACCCTCTTTATATCGACAATTGATACAACGACAAAAATCGTTATAATGACAATTTGACTGGCACGAATACCTTAAAGAAACATCTGTTGGATATTTGTTAGAATTGTATCAGTGGGGCGATTCTAACAAATATCAAAACATTTGTTCTATGAGGAAATTAGAACAAAACAAAACCTTTCTTACATATCAATCTGCTCATTTAGTATTTTGTACAAAGGCAAATTCATTTTAATGGCAATGTCTTTAGGAATAAATGCTGTCGTTGTAACGAGGGTTCACTGTATCCGTCTTTGTCTACAGGGCTAAAAGATTGTCATGATTAGAACATTTTCACGTCGGAAAATTAAAACAGCACCTCTCAATGTTAAAATGCTTTTAGTCATATGGAAATGATGACATTGATGAGAGATATGATATAATAATTGTTTCTTAGGCAAAACCATGGCATAATCCTATGCGCACATTCGCGTACCGATGCATTTGCAGGAAATATACGACTTGAATCTCTACTACCTGTAAAGCAACGGCTGAACCGTTGAGATTATCAATCCATTTATTGACCAGATTATTTATATTTACATGCAAAACAGTGTTCTCCTGTCCATAACTTTATGAACAAACCAAACTGTTTTGAGGCATTTACTACAGCCGCTGATATAAAGTGACTCTTCAATGTTCTTAATTATTAAAATAAACATTTCAAGATAACGGAGTATTAAAGGGTAAAACCATGCTTTTTAAAAACACTCAAATTACGACCGAAAGAAACGAAAAACAAATAGTTTACTTGGAAAAATAATTTAACATATACATTATTTTGATATTATGGTATATGTATTGTGTGTTTTTTTTATTATATGAAAACTTGTCTAAGAAGCTATATTTGACAAGAAATATGACAAGGTAATTTAAAAAAGTATTGTTGTATACAGGCACATGTCACAGATAATTAGATTAGATTATTTTAAACTATCCCTACCAACAAACATGATCCGTTATTGACCTCATGGCCAAAACCAAACATACTAGCTTAAAATATATAAACATTGGCAGACGTTAGTATATAAAGCAGTATGTATCAGTCCAAGTCAGGTATTTTGTTTTTGTTTTATTTCAAATCAGACCTCCAATATCATTTCGCTCAATTTGAGCCTATCCCATTTATCTGCAAATAGTTTGAATATTAAATCTGAATAATAGAGGCATTTGCTCAGGATCGGGCAAAAGTAAGTAGCCGCTTCGGCACTAGATTGTTTTGCTTGTGTAGTTTCCGCATAATACTAGGGCTGGTTGTTTTGGCCTTATTTACGTAATCCCGGAAAGGACTTCATTTCCAACATTTAGCAGAAAAGAAATTTGATAGCATGTTGTTTAAACGAGATCTTTATTTTGAAAAAACAAAAAAAAAAACAAAAAAAAACGACATAATAAATAAGTCATTAAAAAGAGATATAAGTTGTTTTCTTTTCCATTCTGATTTCTTGGTTTAGTTTGAAAACAAAACAATAAAATACAGGGCGGAAACTAAAGAAAAAAAAATAGACATTTCCTTTTCCGATATTTAGCAGAAAAGAAATCAAAACAATAGAACAGAAGTTAAACCAACATAGTCATTTTGACAATGCATTAAAGTTACTTCTGGGCAGATCTATATAAATCACTGGATGACGAGTGCAAAAGAAAAATAATGGTGTCTTTGATCATGGCGATTTTGTATGACTAGAAATACTCAAGGGGTAGTTTCAAACTTTAGAAAGAAATTATACTGTTTTGTAGTTTATGATCAATTTCGTGATACAGCCAAATTTAATTCAGTGAAATAATTTTATTCAATTTTTATCCTGAAAAGGATAGCATGCGTATTTTAACACTACGTTTTAAGCTTCCAATATGTGGTGATAGTGCAAGGCTCAGATACTGGCATCTTTTTATACCCTGGTCAATGAATGTGCCAGGAATAATAATAAAAAAAAAGAAAACAAAATATGTGATATTTTCACGCATAATGGTAGTCATAATACAGAGTATACTTTAACCTTTCTAAACTTACCATTTTTTATGGAAAATGCTTTTTTGCAGTTAACGCCAATTTTATGGTATCAAAAACTAAAAAGCGTATACACAAATGTAAAAAAACAACAACAACAATGTCATGAAATAGTTTGTGAGAAATAAAAGCAACTTTTGTTTATTTTATTCCTTTCTTCCCCTCGCCCATATATCCCTAAATAAATACACAAAAATAATACCATTCAGCAATTATATATATATATATATATATATATATATATATATATATATATATATATATATATATATATATATATATCTTCGCTTGAAGCAGCCAAAATATAGGTTAATGAATCGGCGTTTCTTTTATATTATACAATGACGTATATAAAATACTCCCAAACATCGTTTGGCTAACTAATTTATTCCTGAGGTTCTGTAACGGACACTTTCAAATCTGAATTAGGACACATCCATTGTTGCAAATAGAGGTTTCAGTTAAAAAATCAGAATAGAATGTCAAACTGTGTAGCTCCTGATACGATATCAGAATCTACACTGTTTGCAAATAACTTGTTTGATTTGCAAGGCTGTAAGAATTAAATATTGTCTCTGGAGAAGCCTTCCTCAGACAGGCTGGAAATCAATCTCCGAATCCAACTGATACGATCCTGGTTGATAAGATTATTAGATTAAAGAAATGGAAAAAACAACTCTGACGAGAAAAAAAGTCAGCTGTTTGACCGAGCTCAGTAAATAATTATTAAAACAGAGCTTGTATTTATGACAGCTATTGACATTTATTGAGCCCTATGAAGAGAACAAGTCCATTTTATATGCGAAAAGTCTAAAATCGACCTACGCATAGACAAGAAAAACCAAACTCTTGTTTACTCGATCAAACTATTGAATAGACGAGCAAAACCATACCCTTGTTTTCTCGATAAAATTACTGAATGCAGGAGTCAAAGGCTTACAACAAGGACATATCAACATCTACACGCTCCAATGGGCAGTCGACCTTGTTTGCACAGCACACTTTAAAAATATACATGACGTTGCGCAGGAGAGGCCACAATCAAGAGACACAGCTCTAGGCACCAAAACTAAATAAGGAATAAATAATGCCAAAACAAAACGGTTTATCTTTTTACAATAACCGCCGTAGGAACAAAAAAAACACTGCAACAGAGGTACCGCCTTTGGAGCGGTCAGCAACAAAAAGGAAGAAGAAAAGAAAAAATAAAATAATTCCAGGGGTGTGTTTGTTTAATTTTACTGGTGCGTATAAACACAGATATATATATATATATATATATATATATATATATATATATATATATATATATATATATATATATATATATATATATATTCTGTAATGAAACAAAATTTGTAGGCAATCTTAAGCCAGAACACAAGACCCACAAGTAGGACCGCGATGAGAACGACCTCAGTCATAGATAGTCAGGCGTAAATCTTTTTAGAAAAATTGTAGGTAAATCTAACTTTTCGGAGCAATTCAGAAAACTTATTAACCGTTATAAAAGAATTGGCTGTAGCCTGGATATTATGCGGCAGACTACATGCCTAGTTGTCAACCCAATCATTGTTGATGGCTGTGCTTCACCCTTTAATTGCACGACGGCGGTTCGGGCCTCAGACCCAATGACGGCCTCTTCGTAAAACTTTAACCAGTGGGTTGGGGCTTGACGATATGTCTTTGGTTTGGCCCGCCGTTGTACAACTATTGGTTTTCATTTCCTCTGGTATACAGTAGAATTAGCCATGAGTACTCGTCTTTGTTTATTATAGTGATTAATTTGAATTTTATGTTTTCGCTTTGATGCATTGACTGAGTTGGGAGCCTTTATGCGAACCGAAATTTAATGTATTTCTGTATTAAGAGTAGCATCGGGACCCAGGCTGAAGTTAGCTAGCTGTAAAAGTGCTTTAAACCTCTCCCCCCCACCGCCCCCCCCCCCCCCCCCCCCCGCCCGGTGGTTTGCTCTACCGACCGTTCTAAGGCGGTGGTCCCGGTGTTAGTCTTACTCTTTGTTGCTTTGTGGTTTATTCTACGAGGCGATTTGTTATATGTTTTTCCGTGTGTCATTTTATTCTTGTGTTTTTCAGTCCTTTTAGTATTGCGATTACCTTGCTTGGGGACGAGAGAGCTAATCTTAGTGCTTTTCGTACGTTTGTTCGGTTTGTGCTTGTTTAGATTTGTCGGTTTCCTCTTCCTCTTGAGGTCTGGGAAGGGCTGCGGTTTGTGATTGTGGCACTTCCTGGACTTTTCTCTTACCCTTTTTTTCTGAAATAGAGCCAAAGAAGGAAAACAAAATGTGTCTTTAAGTGTTGACACCAGTTTAGTTCTTTGGTGTCCTTGAATCAACAGTCTCGTAGTGAGCAGTCTTCTTCGTTCGGTAAAGTCCTGATTCTCTGAGCAGGCTCTATTATAACGGATAAACTGTTAAACGTAAACACCGTATGCTGGTACAGAAAAAAAAATATTGCTGCTCAAAAACGGAGAAATAACTGTCGTAAAGCATAGTAGTTAGATTTCCTTTGTCGATATAGAGATATAAATCGAAGTATGAGGAAGAGGTTGTTGTCTCAGATGTTTCTTTAATTTCAAGTTCACGTGGGTAAATGAATTCGAGATACTCCGAAAACTTTGAATTATTCAGAGATAATACATTATCTATGTATCTGTAGGTGAAATTGAATTGTTGGGCAAGGCATTCCTTGCCTGCTCTCATCAGGTCCTGTATTAAATCTGTCACATACGGGTATAAAAACAAGCCAGCAAGTAATTGACCTAAATTAGTTCCCGTAGGAATGGCGATTGTTTGTTGAAATATTCGTTCATCAAACTCCACAAAGTGTTCTCGATTATATATTCCAGCATCTCTAAAACAACTGCATCAGAGTATTTTGAAATGCATTAGAGTGGCCCTAAACAATATATGTGTCTACATAGCCAAGTATAACACATGATTTCTATTCTTATTATATTAAAGAAGCGTAATTTGAATTTCAGTTTGTTATTAGGATGTGTGGTAAAAAGAGTTGCGAAATCAAAAGATTGAATACTGGTTACAAAACAAAATTGATGTGATTGTAAATGTTGTAGGAGCTCTTTGTTGTTTTTCAGGATCCACATCTAATTGACACGACTCCTCGCATATCGGTGTTGCAATACTTCTGAAGCCCTCTTTTCACTGAGCCCACAATTTAACGATGTTTGTATAAATATTTGTGCAATTTAGGAATCCGGTTTGTTTCGCGGGACATGGTTCTGCTGAGTACCAAAATATGTCTGTTCACCAAAGACACCGCTTGTACCCATTCAGAGAGTGTATCAGCATCTACGTCCTCCTATTAGGTATAATAAGAATCATGGGTCTGAATGCAGCTTAGGACACTGTGCAACATTGCCTCCTACTTACCAGACGTCGATGGTTTTCACTGAAATCCCCTTGGTATTTAGAGTGGCTGGATGAGAGATAGTCTTATAAGTATTGCAAATGGCGCAGAGCCGCCTACATACCCAGTTACATGCCTTATTGTTAAAATACATTTAAAATATAAATATACATGCTTATCTGGACTTATTGTTTAGGTATAAGCATGTTTGTTTAAATAAGTAAATCTGGTAGACCGACAGCATTTACAGTATAAAATTATTTTGTTATTTAGACGCTGCCCAAGGGCTATAAATGTTTGTAGAAAATATGATGTTCTATTATCTGTCTAGGATAAAGTGACATGACAGTGCTATGTCCTTGATCTAAATGATTCTTTAGTAAAACGTGGCCGAATAAATCAAATGATATCCTTAGCTGGCTGTTAACACTTACGCTGTCTGGCCAAATGCAGAAGGTTCATCATTTTATTTCCATCTAATGCACTTAATTATTCATAAACAATTTTACTCAATTGCACATTTGGAGGGCGCGACCATGTCTATCTGAAACGAAAAAATGGCATACAAAAAAAATTTATCTTTAAAAACGAAGTTAAGAAATTTCCACGATCAAAGATCGCATTCTACATCCAATAGGAAAAAAATACGGGCGAATGAACGGCAGCCGTAACATAGAAATAAAGGACTAATCAAGTGACATGCCCACGCCTTCCCAGTAGTATTGTTTGAAACAAATATATGAACGTTTTATACCGTAAACAAACATTTTAAGTAATTCATTAAAGTATCAATATCAATATTTCAGTCATAATAATTTATAACCAGAGAAGTCTACTTGAATTCTTTCTCAAACATTTAGCCTTCAGCTTATACGTTTAGATCATTTTGAACATTTATGAACTAACGCTTCCGTAATGTAGCCATCCGAGTGCTTCATATTCATTTTGTTCGAACGTATATATAAGCATCCTATACTACTCATATTTTAACGATCACATTTATGATATCAAAATAAAGTATATGTAGCACCACATGCACCGGAAATTAGGTTTTTATTTCCTTACCTAACTGATAATTTATTCACAAAAAGACAATAATAACAGGACTTAAAGGCATACATTTATCAAGTAAGCCATACAAGATCGCGTGTGCGCATAGCAAAGACCCACATTAGCCTGCACATCCACACGTTCTAAGTGGAACCTCTGCCGTCAGTCTAAAGAAAGTTTGGTTGTTAAGAATAATTGCGCCCGTTCATTAAGTCGTGTTGCCAGGATATCATGTTTTTGTTTTACTCTGCCTTAAGATCGCCATTGAACCATTAACTGTGTTACATCATAGTGTGTGTAATCAAACGTGTTTTACTTTGATGTATCACTAGAGGTCTAGAAAGATAAATTACACCATAGTGAAGTAAAGTGAGGGTTAAACGGCCGCCACACAGCACTAAAAAGTAAATATGCAGATACATTGGAAGTTTCACAATCACGGAACATCGACTTTCCGAAACATCAAATAAGGGTTGACTGAACTAAAGCGAAATTACAAAATCGGCACTTAATCAAAACACTGAACGATTAAAGAAATAATGGCAACAAAAATAACGCCTTGGCATGGTAAAAAACACAGCTGTCGATAAGTTAAAACTTGATTTTTACTGGTGCTGAACCTCGCCCTTAATTCTGTTACATTTAATACTGTTAAAATTTCAGCTGCATATATTTGTTTGGTATGCGTAAGTGTTCCCTTACTCGTATTGGATTAAGACAGACACATATATATTTAAATCCATTAGAAACGCAACCGGTATATTTGTTGTTTTTCTCATTCATTGCAATGTTTCAAGCATTTGTTGTGCTTAAATCAGTCTGTCTTTCGTACAAGAACAGTTTAAGTAAAGTTGACCTCAGAAGCTAACTCATGCAGATTTTGCCCCCCAAAAAAGAAAGTTTAGCGGATTATGTCTGGCGTTGTGGTGGGGGAGGGGGTGGGGGGAAAGAGGGATCTTTAGAGGTTGGTTACTTTGCCATCCTTTGGTTTGTAGCATTTGTGCTCTCTGCAGTTTTTTTTGTCGCGTAATCTCTTGGTGTCATTAGTAGACTATGTTCTGGGATTTGGTTCTACCTGGACATTTGATCTACTATTTCCTAACATTAATATCAGCAAGCGTTTTCCAATATAAAATGTTTTACATAACGCAATATGTTAGTATGTTAAACGTGTTGTACAAAATAGGAAGGAGGCTGCACTGAAAGTTTTCCACGATGAATCTCAATGTGCTATCAAGCACGGCCACTAACGCTGCAAAGGTTTGCCTCTTGCTACTGGTTTATAATTATATTCGAGAACAAAAGATCCATGTTGCTTTAACAGTTAATTGGTTAAAAGAGGATACTAATACTGCTACTGCTACTATTACTACTTCTAATAGTAATTCAAAGTACCCTGGTTTATTAGGGACATAAGTATGTGTTAACAGACTAAGCTGAAAGTTTTCCACGATGAATTTCAATGTGCTATCAAGCACAGCCACTAACACTGCAAAGGTTTGCCTCTTGCTACTGGTTTATAATTATATTCGAGAACAAAAGATCCATGTTGCTTTAACAGTTAATTGGTTAAAAGAGGATACTAATACTGCTTCTGCTACTATTACTACTTCTAATAGTAATTCAAAGTACCCTGATTTATTGGAGACATAAGAATGTGTTAACAAACTAAGGATAACATATATCATATGTATAAAAAACACAACAAAAAAACATAAGTATCTTCAACTCGGCCGATTCTGCAAACGGCCGATGTTGCAAATACTAAACAAAAACTTGTCTAATAATATACGGCTTACTACAACATATGTTAGAAGAGGGCGCAATTTTCCAATTGATAAGTAAGCAGTATAGGATGATATAGCCCAGTATAAGTTGTAATATGTATCAACTTGGTATATATCAAAGTGGAGCCGAAAGTAAGAAAAGGTTCGCGCGAAGGCTTATCGAAACCTTCCCTGGGCACTTATTAGATGCAAAGTTTACTTATCCTGTCATCAAAGACTCGAATGAGACGGTATGGATACGCAGGCTGATTTGAGTTTTCTTAGAGCGGACATGTCAGAAGGCACATTTTCTCACGTTGTATGCCGTGCTGGTGTATGTTAATTAAGTACAAAATTATAGGTCACCATATGATACTGTCTATTTACGTATCCGATATTACGGTTATACTTGATGTCATCGGTTTTGCTCGGAGATGTTGCGCTGATGAATTAGGAACCATTCACGCGGACTGAAGAAATGTCTTGTGTATGCCATGACATAACTAAGGGCGAGGGTTGTGGCCACGTAAAATCGACCCCCCTCCCCCGCCCCCCAACACACATACACACCCAAGTAATAATTTACTGACCGTTCCAAGGCGGTGCTTCTGCTGTGGTTTACTATTTCTATCATAGTATGTCTTTGAATGTATACCCTGGTGATTTTGTTTTATCTTGGATTGCCATTTGGCCAATTTCGGTGTCCTTTTGGCTTTTTGCTTTGAGTGTTTTGATTGTGGTGCCGTTGGTTAAAGTGCGTCCTTCTTTCCCTTTGGCGTCTTGGACGGAAGGTTAGGTAACTGTATTGATTCCTGATCATTGCCTTCCTTACTGTTTATTAATCTCCCACAACTTTAAGTTATATCACGTTAAATTACAGAAAGTGTATGGAAAAATGCCAATCAAATTCCATTATTAGGTTTTATCTTAATGTTTCTTCAAGGCATATATGATATTCACTCGTAACAGAAATTTATGACATCTAATGAGTCATTTGTAAAACGTGGGAAACAAAAACGGATGTTTAGTTTCGTAAATAAAATGTTTTGTTTCACCATTTCAGCCAGGCAGACCAAAACAGACACATGTGCAAACAGTTTAATCCAGATAAGACGACTCTTAGCGAGCCGTCTCAGCAGGATCTATACTGTTTGTCATTCTGTTTATGCGTTTACACTGAAACCCCTTTCTTGCATTAGAAGATTTTTCCAAATTCAATAATGGAAACGTCTACGTCAGAAACTTTGGGAAGAAAGGGCTTATATGGCTCTTTCAATACTTAGGCCCAAAATGTCGAATAAAATAAGAAAGAATATGTCTAGCAAGAGCCTTACTCTCAGAAGACAGCCTGCCAGAGACGTTGGAACATTAAACGCACTACGTCGACGCAGGACACAGACACTTGAAACCGTTGAAAAGCAAAGCAACAAGCCCCCTCATCTTCAACATTTAATTGCAGTCAGACTGGACCAACCAAACATAACAAGAAGAAATTAGAGAACAAAACACGTAAAAACTGCAGCTAACAGCCACAGGGCTCAACAAAGAAAGAAAAAAAAAAAAAAAAAAAAAAAAACAGGGCCATCCCTGTCAGCATTCTGCGTAAATCTATATCGGGCCGTCATCGGCCCGTCAGCTACCCTGACGGGCCGATGACGGCCCGATATAGATTTACGTAGAATGCTAGCTGGGATGTTGCACAAAACTTAACAAAGTTGTTCACTAACATGACGTTAAAATGTCTGTCCTGAAATAGGGGAAATACATTGATAAGTTTTGCTGCAAAAATGTGAGTAGCTTAAAGGTACTAACATTTTTGCAGAAAAAAAAAAATTACAATGTATTTGAAAATAAAACAAAACAAAATAAATAAATAAATAAATAAATAAAATAAAATAAAATAAAGTAAAACCTTATCTACAATAGTTAACACGTTTGTCATTAACGAGCTAGTTCAGCTAACGATGCTTTGAACAACTCAGCCCAGAATCATCGGATGAGAGCGATCAGTACGACAGATGTCAGGAGTGATATTAATCGATCGGCTTGCATAGAGGCTCCCTAACTCAATCAGTGACATATCACTGAACAAAACAACATGTAAACCAAATTAAATCGTAATGATGACACAAAGATGAGTGCTCAGACACTGACAGCCAGGGCTAAAAAAACTACTAGTTGAACCGCGACTGGACCAAATAAAGTCACCAGGAACCAAGTCTCTTATGACAAGTTTAGCTTGGCACCGGCATAGCGTCTGAGACCCGACTTATTGTCATGCTATTAGAGGAAAGCATAGCTATCAGCCAGCTGTTTGATGGAGAAGGTTACAGTTACAAATAGAGATTGATGTCCTGCTGGACGATATCACGTACTAGGGGAATAATAAACCACATACAGACAAGCACAAAGCATACATTTGAAGCGATCATTGCATTATGCGTATCACAGCTATTCCCGGGTCATATGTACTTGTTAAATCAGAAAGTTTGCAGCGCACTTGTACCATATATACCCTAAATATGAAACAACCTAACTCATCATACTTATATTAAAATTTGAATGATTTCATTTAACAATCTGTTCTTGTGCCTACAATTATCTGAAGCGAGCGGTAAGCAATGTAGACCGTGATCAAGCGTTGGGTTCTGCGGCATCTGGACTGATTCAACATTGTTTGCTAATGCCTGTTTGTTCCATAACTTAGGGTAAATGCGGTACGTATTATACTCTCTAGGAGACTGTAATTTGAATTTTATCATACTTTATCTCTGCCTTTCAAACATCCGCTCACGTCTACAATTGAGCAGCAACCTCAGAAAACATACCGTCTGACATATGCGCACAAGGAAGCCTGCGTATCCGCAAAGTCTGATTAGAGTCTTCGATGTCCGCATAAACTTTATGACCTTGACTACCCTAATATGCGCCCAGAGAAGATTCTGATTGGATTGTGTGAACCGCAGGTTCATCTGGATCTTCGGCGTGTGTATGTGTACAAATGTACGTTTTCTGACGTTGTGGCTGAATATATATATATATATATATATATATATATATATATATATATATATATATATATATATATATATATATATATATATATATATATACATATGATGGCATTTTATATATTGATACATTGCCTTTGAGATAGCATTGCTGTTAGAATGAAAAATTATCATAGTACGAGGTCGGCCTCGCATACAACCTTGCTTTCTGTCTTGCATAACAGAGAAGTTTCACAAGTCTTAGCAAGGCGAGTTCAGGATCGCCAATGTTAGGGCCAATGAATACATATTCAGGGGATGCATCGTTTCTAAATTGTTTTCCACCCTAAAAGGTGTCGACTCTTAAAGCGAGAATTAGGGCCTTTTAAAGTAGATTCTTTTCAGAAGGGGCCTGGAAAGCAACCAGGAAAGCAACCAGCAAACAGGTTTTCACGAAAGGTGTCTCTTTTATAAAAGACGCCTGCAAATCTATAAAGTGTACCTTGTCTCCTTAAACTAAACAGACACATATAGCATCACGAAAACATGCCTACATAATTTTGACCCCCTTAAACCCCACTTTTATTAAGTAAAACTGGGATTCACATGGGTATACATTATTTTTCGTATTTCTGCTGAAAACATAAATTATGGGTACTCGTTAGAACCGCCTCGCCGAGAGAACCTCAACAGAGGAACTGTCTTGGAACGATTATAAGAAAGATACTGAAGTCTAATTATACCCGAAAGAAAACTCGTCATAAAATTGTCTTTCTTATACAAATGGCAGCAAATCTATGAAATGTATTCCGGTCCTTTTAAATAGGCATTACGAAAACATGCCTATTCAAATATACTGAAAATTTTACCAGCAAAAAGATGGAAATTTACAGATAAAAAATATGATTATTTTCATATTTGTGCTCAAAACATAGATTGTGGGTACTCGTTGAAACCGCCTCGACGAGGCGGTTCTAACAAGTACCCACAATCTATGTTTTAGAGCAGAAAAAGCAGAAAAATAATGTATACCCCTGTAAACCCCAGTTTTACCATATAAAAGTGGGGTTTAAGGGGGTCAAAATTATATAGATATGTTTTCGTGATGGCTGATTTTACTGCATGCATGTCAAAGGTAGCGTGACTACATGTATGAGTCACTCCCATAATGAGATGGTAAACGTGAAACCAGAATGTTGTTTGAAACAAAATGGGCACCATGTGACAATGAGCTTTATGCAATTCTACATCAGCGAAGATATCTATGTAGTCCAAACATGGCATTTGTCTCCGGATATCGAGCAATAGGATATCAAAGAATAACGACATTCATCTCCGCTTACAGAACTACTGGATATTGAAAACTAACATGTCATTCGACTCCGCTTATAGATTTATTGGATATTGAAAAATAACATATCATACGTCTCTACGTACAGAACCATTGGGTATTGACGAATAACATGTCATTCGTCTCCTCTTACAAAATTATTGAGTAATGGACAATCACATGTCATTCGTCTCCGCTTACAGAACCATAGGATATTGTTGGATAACATGCCACTTTGTTCCGCTTACAGAGCTATTGGATATTGAAAAAAATAACATATCATTCGTTTCCACGAACAGAACCGTTGGATATTGAAGAACAACATGCCATTTGTTTCAGCTTATTAAACTATAGAGTATTGTCAAACTTGTGGGTATTGGATAATAACAAGACACCCGTGCTAGTAGTATAGGGCGTCACTTACCCAAAGCGACGCCCTATACTACTCGTGCTCGCTACCAGAACCATTGGATAAATGTCATCCTCTCCGCCTATAGAACTATTGCATATTGAAAGTAATATGTCATTCATCTTAACGCACAAAGCCATTTGGTATTAAAAGCATAACATGTCATTCGTCTGCACTTACTGAACTATTGGTCATTTTCTCAGCTTACACAACCATTTAATATTGAAGAATATCGTACCATCCCTAACATAACTATTGGGTATTGAACAATAACATGACATTTGTCTCGGCTTACAGAACCATTTGATATCGAAGAATAACATGCCGCTCATTTCCGCAATAGAACTAATAGGTATTGAAAAATAACAATGACATTCTTCTCCGTTTACAGAACAATTTGATATCGAAGAATAACATGCCCTTCTAGTCCACTTACAAATCTATTGAAAAACAACATGACATTCGTCTACGCTCACAGAACCATTCAATAATGAAAAATAAGACGACACTCGTCTCCGCTCTGAGAACCATTGGATATTGAAGAATAACATTTCATTCGTCTTCGCTTACAGAACTGTTGGAACTTAAAAATAACAAGACATTTGTCTCCACTTTAGGAACCGTTGGCTATTGAAGAACAATATGTCATTTGTCTTTGCTCACAGAACTTTTTTAAGTATCGAAAGTAACATGACATTCGTCTCCGCGTACAGAATCATTTGATAGTTAACAATAACATGACATTTTCTCCTCTAACAGAACCATTGGATGTTGAAGAATGGCACTAAGAATAGAGCCTGTCCTCCCAGCTAGCATTCTACGTAAATCTACATCGGGCCGTCATCGGCCCGCTACCCTGACGGGCCGATGACGGCCCGATATAGATTTTCGTAGAATGCTGACTGGGCTGAGTATTCGCGGATGCGCAGGCTGTTGTGGGCTATCGATGTTTGCATAAGGCATAGAGAGTATTTTCTCATATCAGACGTCCTATTGTGGTTCAAATAATGAAGATCATTTTGGAATGACACATTCGAATACCCTAATCAAACTCTTTCGACGTATGAATATAACGCAATTGCATATCTGACTGTTTAACGCTTAGCATGCTGAATACAAACATTTCAGCAGACGACATTTTAACATATTTTTACCGGAAAAACAGGTTTTGGTATTTCATGCAAATTGTCTCTTTGGGAGGTCATTTGCATGAAATCAAAGTCTATGTACTGGGAAAGATCAGAAATTATGTCATCAGTTTGTCGTCTCCTGAATTACCCCAGGTAGTGGTAAAGGTTTATAAGATTAGTCTTTTTCTCTCTTCGTTTGCCCGTATGCAAAGTGTGCCGCATGGCAAATGGATGCTATGCGTGCACGCAATTCGGAATTAAATCCTGTCGACTTTAGGCATTTAGAAAGTTTCATTAAGAATATCATTTTGTCAAGTTCGAATTCAAAGGAAACTGCGGAATAAGATAATTGAGAATCTGTTGCAATGCGTTGCTATTTAATGATTAGCACGCTGGGTAAAACTTTCAGCAGACGGCATTTTCAAATATTCATTCTTAATCCTTAAACTGCCAATCATAACAATTGTCGTCTGTTTTTTCGTCTGCTTTGATTTTTGCAAACAGTGTGGACCCAGAGTCTGATCTGGGTCCACACTGTTTGCCTGTATGCAAAGTTAGGTTTGAAAAGTTTGCAAGAATATTCAGCAGACGACATAAACAGACGACATTTTCAAATGCAGGTTTTTTGGGCGTTTTAAGGGTTAATTTATCAGAAGAAAAGACCATGACATTTCATTCATATTGTCTCACCAGGAGAAATTTGCTTGAAATGTCAAAGTGATATTTCATGGAAAAATAAGACAAAATACCATCAATTTGCCGTCTGACGAAATAGCCCAGAGAGTGGGAAAAGTTAATGGCGAGATGCATGGTGCCTCAGACAAAAGCGACTTTCAAGCATATACTGCGGTGCTCATGCCAAAAGGATCAGAGTCCCCATCTTCCAACTTGTAAGTTGGTTTCGTACCCAATGCTTCTATAGCCGAACGTAAACCACTCCTATCAGACTGCGTTTGCATATCAGGGCCTTTTGCTACTCGTAAACACTTCAAAAGCCAGCTTATCACGAAACTGTACATGCGTTGATTTTAAAAGGACACGCACAATTTAATTCTTCTATCTAAAACCATTGTTCCGTCAGATGTTTCGGAAATATTCTGTATTCTATTAAACTGCTAGTTAATTTGAATTTCTAGGCAAAGTAGCTTTAAGGAATGAAATGATTGTAATTTGAAATGTTAAGCAAAATTTATATTCCTTCAGAAGAGGCAAAATTGTTTTGTCTTTCTTCTAAAAAACTTGTCTGCTCTAAAAGGAAATAATTTGCATACTTTGGGAGCAAATTCTTTCCTGTGAGACTGGACCCTTTTAAGAAGGCACTTGGTGTGCTGGACAGCAAACAAGAAGTCACAAAAAATGTCTACTTTGAAAAAGATGGCGGAATATCTAGGAACTGTAGCCAGGCAGCTTAAAATGTGCACTTGGACAAAGTTGCATACAAGCACAGTATACAATTTTACAGTTATTATGGGCACATGAATACATCCGAATCCCATCGTTCTGTCTTTTTCACGTGTCAATTATAACGATGTCGTATGCGAAATGTTTAAATCCAACTAGCTCTGTGCTAATGTACAAACACTCTTCCCACCGTTGATATATTCTACAAGATCCCGAAAGCATGCCTATATAATTTTGACCCCCTTTAAACCCCACTTTTATATAGTAAAACTGGGGTTAAAGGGGTATACATTAGTTTTCTTATTTCTGCTCAAAAAGTTCGATTGCGGGTACGCGATAGAACCGCCTCGCAGAGGCGGCTCTAACGCGAACCCACAATCTATGTTTTGAGCAGAAATGAGAAGAATATCAGAGTTTTTTATCTGAAATTTTTCATTGTTTGGTGGTAAAAAATTCAGTATATTTGATTACGCATGTTATACAGTGATTCTGTAAGAGTATGCCATGTGCAGTGTCTTCTATTTTATTTATTTATTTTTTATTTTTTTTTATTTTTTTAACCACCATTATATATCATTGGTGCACATGTGCATCACCTCCTTTAAGTATTGTACAGAGTTTAAAGGAACTGTTGTTTTTTATTTTTTATTTATTTATTTATTTTTTTTTGTTGTTGTATATATATATAAATCGGCTTAGGTTTATTCTTCTTACATTGCCTTGGGAAAGCTGTGCTTCGTGCTTGTAACACTTTTGTTTACAAATCTAAACAAAACAACGGTTTATGACCGCCATGGCTGCTATAGAAAGAAAACAACTAAGACAAGAGGCGGTCGGAAACGTTTGCTCTTTCTCAAAATGTTAAATAGTTTTTCACAAACTTCTTTTTATTCTCTTTAAAAGTCTTTTCCATCTAGGTATCACTTTTGTCATTTTCATGGGAGCTTTTGTATTCGCTCTGTAAACCATGAAGTAGACCTACTGCTGACTTACAGCTGGAATCGAAGCCGCCTTGCACTGAAGTGAGGCTTTTTAAGGTCTTGAAACAAAAACAGTCGCCATGATGGGGGCGGGGATGGGGGTGGGGAGGGGTTGGGGCAATGGAGTTAGGGAGAGGTGTAGGGGGAGGATAGGTGAGGGCTCAAGCTCTGGACTGTACGGATGATGGGACAATAATTATCATTTGAAGTTCTACTGTAGTAGTTCTACTGCTGCAAAAGAAGGACAACGTTTCGGTTTCTTCTTGTATTGTTTTGAACATTACTTCCAAAAGGTATCTAGAAGTCACAGTTTGACCTTTTGGCATAAAATAAGTCCACAAAGCAAGCAGTTTAACCTTACCAGCAGATGGAGACACCTTAAAGGTCCTGGGAGGTTGGGAGCCATCTCTTCCTACTGCTTTGACTGACCTCGTTTCAGGTTCAGGTTCAGCATAATGAACCCACAGTTCATCCCCAGTGACAATACAGTTCAAAAACTTATCTCATCATGGTTAAAACGCCCAAAATATTCTATTGCTGTGGTCAGCCTCGATGCCGTGTGGTATTCTGTCAGTTGTTTCGGCATCCACTTTGCACTTACATTGCTTATACCTATTTTGTTTGCGTAAAATCTGACGGACAGACGCTTTATCGATGCTAAACGGATAAGTTACCTCCTGCAATGTCACTGCGATCTATGTTGACAAAAACCTCAATATTTGTCATCGTTGTAGGGGTCACTGCCTCAGCGGGCCTCCCTGGTCTAGGTTTGTCTCTCACACTTGTCCTGCCCTCCATTATCTATGAAACCTAGCTATAAAATGCTAAACGCTGGATACAGGCTTTAGGAAAAAAATAAATAAAAACGTTTTTGCAACCTTTGAAAAATGTGGCAAGATTTTTTGTTTTTACCCTCTACAAGCAGGACTTTTATTTCAGATCTCTGTTCCTCCAGCTAAGAGTCCATGGTAGCCTTAACACCTACCCTATTTAAATGCTAAAAACTTCTTGTATACACACATTTCATTGCAAATACACTAACCGATTTATAAGCTATGAAATGTAGTCTTTGTTCATGTATAATATGTGTAGGTAGATGCACGCGGAAAGACAGGAGCACGAAAAGTCCGGATATTTTCCGACCGCCCCTCGTATGATGTGCTAGAAAAAACGCTTTCATGCAATAAAATGTTATTGCTATGAATTGTGTATGCGAATAAATATTTATGTTTTATTAACTTATATAGTTTCTTTTATTTTTTATGTTAGTATAAATATAAACTATATGTCTATTGAACAGCCTGATTAAATCTAATGGGCATTCTGATTTGAAATCAACTCAAGGCTTCCATGTATTTTATCAATACTATTCATCTAAGCGAAGTGAAAAGAAGGCTGTCAAAGCGTCGAAGCGTTGTATGTTAGACACTATATGCTTATTTGATACATTACCTAGGACAAAACGAAATGTCTACAAAGCATATCTAGCTATGCAAAAATAAAAGCTTTACATATATCGTACAAACTCACGTTCATTACATAAAGGTATTGTTCCTCAAATCTGAGGCCTTTAAGAACCATGATTTTCTATGCGATTGTACACCGTTTTATGACTCGGTGGTGGGAGATTCATTTTAGTTTCTGGAAAAAAAAATGGGAAAGTTAGATGTCAGGACAATTCAAACAAGAAATATACTTTTATACGTAACAAAAATAAACACGACATATTTCACCTCTCACTTATTTTGTTTTTGCTTAATGTTTCAAATTATATTTTTTGTTTAATGACAGTTTTCAAAGCATTTCACCTAGTATTTTGAATCCGTGTACAGCATTACACAATAAAATGTTTGATGGTTTAAAACCGGTCCAAAAAGGTAAGACAAAAGTCCAGGGAGTGCCACAATCACAAACCGCAACCCTTCCCAGACCCCAAGAGGAAGAGGAAACCGACAAATCCAAACAAGCACAAATCGAACAAATGTACGAAAAGCTCTAAGATTAGCTCTCTCTTCCCCAAGCGAGGTCATCGCAAACTAAAAAGACTAAAAAAACACAATAACAAAATGACACATGGAAAGACATACAAAAAATCGCCTCGTAGAATAAACCACAAACCAACAAAGAGTAAGACTAACACCGAGACCACCGCCTTAGAACGGTCAGTAGAGTAAACCACCGGGGGTTTAAAACACTTTTACAGCTAACTAACTTCACCCTGGGTCCCGATGCTACTCTTAATACAGAAACACGTAAATATTCGGTTCGCATAAAGGCTCCCAACTCAGTCAATGCATTAAAGCGAAAACACAAAAATCAAATTAATCACTATAATAAACAAAGACGAGTACTCATGGCTAATTCTACTGTATGTCAGAGTAAACGAAAACCAGTAGCAGAACCTCGGCGGGCCAAGTAAAAGACATATCGTCAAGCCCCAACCCACTGATTAAAGTTGTACGAAGAGGCAGTCATTGGGTCTGAGGCCCGAACCGCCGTCGTACAATTAAAGAACGAAGCATAGCCATCAATAATGATTGGGTTGACAACTAGGCATGCAGTCTGCCGCATAATATCCAGGCTATGGCCAATTCTTTTATAACGGTTAATAAGTTTTCTGAATTGCTCCGAAAAAGTTAGATTTACCTACAATTTTTCTAAATCTGTACACTAAGTCACCGTAAAATTCTGGTTCCGATATACCTTGTTGCAGAAGTGTTTTCAGACCAAGTTTCTGTCCGGTTTTTTGTCATTTCACTTGATAATGTTTTTATTTTATGTTTACGAAGATAGACTCTTCAAAGTTTTATATGAATAAGCTGTTGTATCATGAAGACCTTGACCCTTTGTCCCATGTTTTGAACAGTAACAGTGTGCGTCTGCAATTAATAAATCAAGCATTTTTTTTTTTGTTGTTGTTTTTCATTCTGCTTTCGAAGTGACTTTTCTTGTTGCGTCGTTTTGCGTAATGCAAGCTTTTTAAGGTGCCTTGGGATGGTTTTGTGCCCTGATTGTGACCTTCCTAGGACCACTCCACATTTATGTTCTATCAGTAAAGGTTGAGTGAGTGTATCGGTCATTAGAAGACTGAACTCACAGTTCTAAAAGAGTTCGTTTTTAACATATATATTATACACTGACACTTTGCATCCTTTTCCTTATTGATCAGATCTGTCATTAGGTCTAGAATGCTCTCAAATGGATGGAATTACATGGGAACCGAGACCCAGAACAGGGATTTGTACATTTTCCTAAGGAAACATTCCAGTCAAATCTTAATATATTTTCTGTCAAGTTGTTATGATATTTATGGAATATGCCTGCAGTAAAATGAGCTGATGCGAGAGATAAAGTACAAATATAAGCGCAGATAACCAGGAAATGCGACAATCGCGAACTACAGCTATCCCGAGGCACCACAAGAAGGAGAAGTAGTTGCAGTCTTGGTACCTAAGCCGTAATCCAAATTCATAAATCACGAATGACGAATCAGAATGTTCAGACCAACAGATAGGGACCCTAGAATAAAAGCTGTAATCAGGCGTCCGCGGATAGTAAGCATTACTTGGTAAGCAAGCTTCGCCCACCATGCCCTTAGGCCTGAACGAAGGAAATATCGGTAGAAGCGTATGTCCGGGATTTGGGAAGTCAACTTATGGTGCGTCACTGGCAAAAACATCAGAAACAATTCTGGAAACTGCCACATTGTAGAGATTGACCAGATCATGATGTCTCCCATAGAACTTCTTAAGTGTTGCTACCAGTTTGTTTTTTTTTTGATACCCCTGGCTCAACAACTTTGTAGTGAGAACTTTTCCACGCTCCATGAAGTCCTGATAATTTGAATAGGTTCTGGCATAACGGATTAACTGTGAAACGTAAACGCTGTATGCTGGTGCAGAAGGAATATTACTGCTCAGGAATGGAAAGTTAACAATGGGAAAATTGAAGTCATCCCGTTTGTCGTAAAGCCTAGTAGTAAGCTTTCCATTGTCAATGTAGAGATAACAATCCAAGTATGAGTCTCTGTTGTTTCTTTTATTTCAAGTTCACGTGGATAGATGAATTCTAAATACTCTGCAAATTTTATGTTTTTTAGAGACAATACATCATCTACATATCTGTAGGTGAAGTTGAATTGTTGTGCGAGGAGTTTCTTGCCTGCTTGGAGGAGACTTTGTACAAACTCCGCCTCATACGAGTATAAAAAACAAGTCGGCAAGTAATGGTGCGCAGTTATTACCCATCGGTATGCCGATTGTGTGCTGAAATATCCGTCCGCCGAACTCTACAAAAATATTGTCGATAAGATACTGTCGATTAAATGAGGAACGAATAATGACAAAAGCGCCAAATATGAAATCACATTTTTTTGTTTTTTTTTTTTTTTTTGGAACAGAGGAATATGCCACTTTCTCCCTTGCTTAGTTTATATAGATTATTACATTGTTAAGTCCGCGTTTAACCTACAATTTAGACAGATAGGAATACTATGTAGACCTGTAGAATGTAGATCAAAAGTGTAATTTTTGATGAGGGCTTACATTGATTGCTATTCCGCAGCAATATCTATGAAACTTACCAGGTAGTCAATTGTAGGACATATATGAGCCGCAACGTCAGAAAACGTGCCTTATGACATGTAGGCCATAAAACAAATGACTTAAATCAGCCTATACATATTGTGTCCATAGAAATTCCTTGATTTTCCAACATGCGTCCAGTGAAGATTCTGATTAGTCTGCAAGAAAGCGCAGGCCGATATGAATCGGCTGACATCACGAAAACATGTCTATATACTTTTGAACCCTTAAACTCCACTTTTATGTAGTAAAACTAGGGTTTACAGGGGTATACATTATTTTTTCTTATTTCTGCTCGAAAACATAGATTGTGGGTACTCGTTAGAACCGCCTCGACGAGGCGGTTCTAACGAATATCCTCAATCTATGTTTTGAGCAGCAAAATGAAAATATCAGAGTTTTTTATCTGAAAAATTTCAGTTTTTGGAGGTGAAATTTTCTATATATTTGAATAGGCGTGTTTTCGTAATGGATATAAAGCTTCGCTTGGCGCATACGTCCAAAGGTACGTTTTCTGACGTTGCGGCTCGTATGGTTAGCAGTTAAGTTGTGCGGATGAATACGGTAGATTTTGTATTCTTTTGTCGTAGAACTGTATGAAAATGTTTGAATAATCTAATTCATTTTGTATTATAACGAACAGAATATTGACGCCTCTACTGACGGTAATACTTCCTCAAAATTAATAGCGGAAGCAAACCCTACAGAAGTAAAATTAATCTGTTATAATAAAGATCACAGTGCCGTTTTTTTTTTCACTGATACCTGCCATATTTACTATAACTATTCGAACACCTCCACTGCTTGTTATATGTTCAGTAAAACTTGCTCCATTCAATTCTACACTTTGTAGATGTACCTAAAACTGCAGAACGAGTGCACTTCACGTAGGTGCTGATCTTATTTGTTTATACTGTTAGCACAGGTCTGTCTGAGATATATTTAGCGTAAATATGGTGGACTAAAGCCAGATAAATTTTCCTCATCAAATACTGCCATATTTGATCGAATACCTGATATTTAAGTTCCAATATTTGATTATATTGTTCCGGCAGGATAGTAAGCTCTATATAGCAGCAATGTGGCATTGTTTATTTAACCCTTAACGCGCTAAAACAACTGCAGCAGACGACGCCTTTCATTGCTTTTTTTTATTTCTCAGAGATAAAAAAAAATCTCATAGTTTCATGTAAACTGTATTCATGTTACGCAAAGCCTGGAAAAAAAACATAGTGTCATAATTGCCCTGGATCGCTCACCTAATCCGTATAGTACGAATGGATTGGTTGGTAATATAAGGTGGCGTGGAGGGTATGAGCAATTTCGGTAGACGGTGACCCAAGGAACGTTTCAAATTCAGTCTAGCTGTTAAGGAGGAGAAGTCGTTTTAAGGTTTGCCTGTTGTTAGCTCTGGCGGTCATTACATTCAGTGAAGCAAAATGATTTTGAGCAATTTTATTAGAAGATCACCCATACAATATTCATGTGATATTATTTTCAAATTTCTCTAGCCTTTTAGAGGAAGAGTCATTTAAATGTTTCCTTTTTTTTAAGCTCTTGTGACCATCTTGTTCAGCACATTAAAAGCAATTTTGATAGATGAACACCTAAAGAACATTCCTGTGAAATCATTTCAAAATCAATCTACGCATTTAGAAGCAAGGTTTTTTTTTTTTATTTTTTTAGCACTGGCGGCTACCTTTTGTAGCAGAGTGAAACGGTTTGAGTAATTTCGGAAGAGGGTCGCCCAAGTAAGATTCCTGTTACTTTATTTCAAAATCCATCCATCTGTTTAAGAGTAGAAGTCATTAAAAGTTTTTTGTTTTCTATTTCTAGCACTGGCGGCCATCTTGTTCATTGGAGTTGAATGGTTTAAGCGACTTTGGTAGAGGGTCTCCTAAGGAATATTCCTGTGAAATTATTAAAAAAAAAAACAAAAAAAACATTCACCGGTTTATGAGGAAGAGTTGTTTAAAAAATTTTCTATTTTAAGAAACTATTTCAAAATCTATCCACCGGTTAAGGAGAAGTCGTTTAAATGGTTTATTTTACTGTTTCTAGCTCTGGCAGCCATCTTGTTCACTGACGCGTAACGATTTGAGCAATTTTGGTAGAGGGTTATCCAAGAAACATTTCTATGAAATAATTTTAAAATCCATCCAGCAGTTTAGGAGATGTCTCTTAAGAGTTTTATTTTTTTTCTATTTTTAGTTCTAGCGTCCATCTTGTTCATCAGAGCGGAATAGTTGGAGTAATTTTGTTAGAGGATCACCGAAGGAACATTGATGTGAAATTATTTTAAAATCGGGCCACTGGCTTAGGAGGAGATGTCGTTTTAAGATTGTCTATTTTTAGCTGTGTCGGCCATCTTGTTCAGTGGAGCCACTGGTCCGAGGTTGATTAAAGTTTGTTGGGGGTTTTTTTTGTGTTTTTTTTTTTTTTTTTTTTTTTTTTTTTTGTCTATTTTTGGCCCTGGCGGCCACCTTGTTTACAAAAGCGGAACGGTTTTAGAAATTTTGGTAGAGGATCATCCAAGGAACATCTCTGCGAACTGAATATGAAATCGGGCCATTTTTCATTGGAGGAGATGTCGTTTAAATGTTTTGTTTTCTATTTTTAGCTCTTGCGGCCATATTGTTCAGCAAAGCTGAACGGTTTAAGAAATTTTGGTAGGGGTTACACAAAGAACATTTCTGTGAAATTATTTCAAAGTTTGTCCAGCAGTTTTGGAGAAGGCGTTTAAAGCAAAAGTTGAAGAAGCACGCACGGACGGACGACGGACAGAATCCTATCACCATAGCTCATCTTGAGCACCTTACACATAAAAGAAAGAAATGATTAAGAATGTCGACTGCTAGATTTTCGTTTAGCAGTTAAAAGCTTAATAAATCTGTTGTTCACAGTAGCCGAAAGTATCAGGCGACAAGAAAAGAAGTATTTGTCAGTTTGATTATATCGCGCGGAAAAAAGAAATATATGTCTCATTCCGATCATTCACACGGTGACAAATTCGAAAGTTCATTACGAAAACATGCCTATTCGAATATAGTGGAAATTTTACCAACAAAAAAATGAAAATTTTCAGATAAAAAATTTTGATATTATTCATATGTCGGCTCAAAACATAGATTGCGGATACTCGTTAGAACCGCCTCGACGAGGCGGTTCTAACGACTACCCACAATCTATGTTTTTTGAGCAGAAATAAGAAAATTAATGTATACCCCTGTAAACCCCACTTTTACTATATAAAAGTGGGGTTTAAGGGGGTCAAAATTATATAGGCATGTTTTCGTGATGTAAATACCATACGGTCATTAAATATCCGGATGCTATAAACATTTGACTACTTATGCTTGATACTAGACGCCGTACACTAGTCGGAATGCTTATCTCTATTTATCCATAATTTATCGACGCATCTATTGAATTCAAAATAGATTTTCAAAATGGTGTCCGTACCGGCTATCTTGTATTAAATAAATGGCCTCACCCGACCACCCCAATCAAAATACGCATATTCATGCCATCATGTGAAATAAGTCTTACCAGGGTCTATGCTGTCCGTTTATACAATCAACGATATCAAATAAACTTTTACACGAAAACTAACTTTTACAAATATTTGTCAGTATTCTCAAATTTCCTGAGCTGACAGAAACATGCTGAGGAAATGGAAAAAAACAAAAACAAAAAAAAAAAAAAAAAAAAAAAAAAAAAAAAATGTCAATCAATCAAACAACCAGTCAATTACAGAACTATTATTTTCGATTTTATTTTGGGTGGGATATACGAGTATGAAATTGGATTTTTGTTAGTAGTTCGGGTTTCGAATATAGAATTAATAGCCTATTGCAATAATTGTGCGTTGTGCGCTACCTGCTTTAGGTGCGCATAAGATACACTGAAACATGTCCTTACATCAGAACATTTCAGTAGATGCACTAACATCCAATTGCGGACATACTCAGGCTAATTAAAGGCATGCGGTATGTATCTCTGAAGAATATTGAACAATCCTTCAGTTATACGGAACGATGACTTCATATATTGATCGTCGTATGGAGCACGTTTTCTTCCTGCATTATGTACATCACAATGGTATGAGTGATTGGATCGGAACTAGAAAAAATGCTGAACGTTGTAAAGATTTTAGTTTTTATCTAATGGGGGGAAAATGTATAAATGGTACGAAGCTGGGACCGTTTGAAGAAGTTTGCACCGGTCCTCCTGGACAACTTTCTCGCAGGACGTAGTTTTCCAAAATAGCAAATAAAAAGTTATCGCCGATATATATAATAGAGTTTTAGTCTGCGTCCGAGTGATGTTGATACTGACTTCGAAGTACTAAATGTGCAAAAAAAAAAAAATATACTTGCCTTACATACTTCGGGAGAATCTGTATTTTTTAAATATTCCATAGCTCAAGTATTTTGGAATGACCAAACAAACAAAAGTTAGAAACAAAACTAACCGATTATTTTTAATAAGTCTGTTCATGAGTAATAGTTCAAAAGCAATATCACTTATCCGCATTGCCTTTACCCTCTTCGACTCGCAAGAGAAACCAAATTTTAACATCTAATGTGGATCATGCATATAAAAAACGAACTGAGAGTTGCTGCGATTACAACTATAGTGAAATTGCAATACTTTGGGGAAAAAATGAGCATAGCAGACGGCTTAATCGATGCTAGCTACGATTCCTATTTGTAAAAACATATATCCTTACGGGCTCCTTCCTGTCTGTCTAGACTAAATACCATTGCTTGCAAATCCAAACCTTGCTCAGGAAAAGATAGTCAGTCTTTAATTGAAAGACGTACAGTTATGTGAGCCGTGACGTAAAAACATAATTAGGTCTCTTGCAAATAGATAAATAAACATCGCTTGACATAAATCTAACTAACCAATACTAAATTACATGAATATCGTTGTCTGCAAGTATTTATTGATTTTATAACTGCAATAATTTCATATGCAAAAATATAATGCCAGTTAACAGACCTTGAGCCTATGTAATAAATCATCAGAGCATGTACATATGAGTAATAGTGCAGAGCATATACATATGAAGATGATTTATAAAGAAATAAAGGATTTGTTTTACACTCAGATGGAATTAAATATTGTCTCATAAATAGACCGCAGTTCTATTTTCGCAATAAAAATAATTTAGCAATCGTTATGTTTATTATGTTTGACGAGCTTCATCACGAAAACACGCCTATATAATTTTGACCCCTTTAAACCCCACTTTTATAAGTTAAAACTGGGGTTTACAGGAGTATACATTATTTTTCTTATTTCTGTTCAAAACATAGATTGTGGGTACTCGTTAGAACCGCCTCGGCGAGGCGGTTCTAACGAGTACGCATAATCTATATTTTGAGCAGACATATGAAAAATATCAGGATTTTTTTATCTGAAAATTTTCAGTCTTTATGGTGGTAAAATTTTCAATATACTTGAATAGGCCTGTTTTCGTAATGTGGAACCCTTACACTAAACAAGAGGTATGTGCAGCAGGAAAGGGATCAGAGTTACAAGCGAAAGTTATATATTCTTATGGTTAGTTTCCACGTTTTTTTTTCTGCGATGTACTGTTTTATATTGCAAAAGAAAAAAAAAAGTAAGAGAAAAGTCCAGGGAGTGCCACAATCACAAACCGCATCCCTATCCAGACACCAAGAGGAAGAGGGAACCGATAAAACCAAACAAGCACAATCGAACAAACGTACGAAAAGCGCTAAGATTAGTTCTCTCTTCCCCAAGCAAGGTAATTGCAATGCAAAAAGGACTGAAAAACACAAGAACAAAATAACACAAGGTTAAGACATAAAATACATCGCCTCGTAGAATAAAGCATAAAGCAACAAGGAGTAAGACTAACACCGGGACCACCGCCATAGAACGGTCAGCAGAGTAAACCACCGGGGGGTTTAAAGCACTTTTACTAATTAAACCCTAATCCAGTGCTTGGGGAGAGCTGTGTTCCGCGGTTGTGACATTCCTGGATATATCTACATTTATTTGTAACCGCTGTCCTGTATTTTTCCGATATAAAACGCATTGGCACTCAGAAGGATTGAGTCCATGAAAACCCCTTCATTAAACGCTGCAGTCACTGGTTCAGATAGTTTCAGAATATCTATTTTAAGCTTGAATACCTTTACGATAGCAAACCTGCAAATGTGCAAAGACAGACTTTTACGTTCAATATATGACAAGACATAATACCACATTTGCAACTAGAACTGGGACTGGAATGCGTGCAATATTGATAAAGCCTCCTATCCCTAGGTTGAGAGACATATTATTCTCAAATTAATCCAAAGACGCAGGACGATCCCAAAAGCCCGGAACGCATTAACAACGTTAAAGTAAAATACAGATAGAGGACACAGCATTTGACACCAGCTGCTGTCAAGGTACCGTATTTTACCTAATTACCCCACTATGTGATAAGTTTTTCTGTGTTTCTTTTTTTCCAAAAATACTGGGAACACTTCTTGTAAAATATGTACCTACCTTTACAAAGGGTACACTTAAAAGGAAATCAGCAAAGGACTTATCAAGTGATGCTTATGCAATGTTTTTGTTTTCGATTTTCTACATAAAAAGCATATGTTATGGGTACTCTATAAGCAGTAATTAGATAAAATACAGTATTAAGAATTGTGAAAGAGGTATCCTTCGGAAAAAAAGGAACTTCGTTGCCATATGTCCGTATGTAATACGTATACGTTGTGTACATGTAGGTATCAACTTTCAAAATAACTGAAGCTGTGGAAAAATACTTTGCAAATGTATTAAAATCGAACAATCTAAACACAGCTATAGTAAAAGACTATTTCAGTCATTTTTTATTTGAACAATACATATATTCTTCTTAATCTGCTGCCTGCACTCTGGCTCGCACAGTCTCTGATGGAACCACTTATGGGGACAGTACAATTAACTGTTCAGTTCCGAATAAGCACTTAAGAAGTCGCCGTCCATTATATTATACTGAACACTTTGCACGTGATTTCACAGACAAAAAAATACATTTATTGTAAACTAGAAGTCAGAAGTAAGTTATGATAGAAAATGATACTTTTCGTGCTGTGCACGTCCAATATAATGTTCGTTTCTATATGCATTTTAACATTTAGCAATTTCTAGGATAAATTAACATATGCCAGTCAAATTATATGTTTTTCGTTTCAAGAGAAAATAAGGCTGATATGTTGCCCTCTTTAATTGGGCGACAGTAACTTGGGAACCAGATTCAAGACGTTCCTTCCTCTGTTTGCGCTTAATTATATTTTTCTGCGGCAGGGCGCACGTGGTTTAACTTGTGATTTCGTTTTGAATTGGCTTCAGTTTGCAATTGAGCTTTCAAGTTTGCATCATCGCAGCTTAATGATTATTAGTATATTACTGTGATGCTTCGTTGATGAGTTTGACTGCACTTCGAACACATTAACGTAGTTTTGCTGCAAAAATGCATCACGAAAAAAGGTAAGAGAAAAGTCCAGGGAGTGCCACAATCATAAGCCGCAGGACTTCCCAGACACATGCCTATATAATATTGACCTACTTGAACCCACCTTTTATATAGTAAAACTGGGGTTCACAAAGGTATACATTATTTTTCTTATTTTTGCTCAAAAACATAGATTGTGGGTACACGTTAGAATCGCAAATGCCGAAGTAGTTCTAACGAGTACCCATAATCTATGTTTGGAGCAGAAATATGAAAAAAAAAAAAAAAAAAAAAAAATCAGAGTTTTTTATCTGAAAATTTTCAGTTTTTAGAGCTGAAATTTTCTATATATTTAAATAAGCGTGTTTTCGCAATGAAATGCCGAGAAAATGCTACCAAGGAAACGAAACCATTCCAAAGCACCCGTTAATGATTTTCTGACAAGATATGGCAACACAAGATAACACTTCGTCGACAACAGAACGAATGGACGAACAATCTTTAAGTGTGCATGCTCGGCCCTTTAGTAAGGCCACATGCCTAGTTCTTTGGTTGGAGCTGCCATTTGGCCGTTCATTTTAGTGAGCGAACAGCATAGGTTCTTGCGAGACCATTACGAAAACATGCCTATTCAAATATATAGAAAATTGTACCTCCAAAAACAGAAAATTTTCAGATAAAAAAACTCAGATATTTTTCATATTTCTGCTCAAAACATAGATTGTGGGTACTCGTTAGAAATAAGAAAAATAATGTATACCCCTGTAAACCCCAGTTTTACTATATAAAAGTGGGGTTTAAGGGGGTCGAAATTATATAGGTATGTTTTCGTGATGCTGTGCCGATGCACGGGCTTGCCTGAACCTTTGCTGTCCAAAAATACAATAACGTCTTTTTACCCTCGATGAGGCTCATTTATTGTATTACAAGCAGTTTTGTTACTAAAGAATTTCAGTGAATAGGTTATAGTAACATTGGTTACTGCTATTGTACTGATTTATAACCTCAGCGTGGCCAATCCTGTCATCACTCTAGACTTAACACATACAATGTTCTCAGTCAAGTAAGTACACAAGCACCCGCAATTTTAACTGCGCATGCGCTGTTTCCAAGCTCCAGAAAGGTTTATTCGCGATATGGCTCCAAGTCTATGCATAGATTTTCCCCCAATGTGAGAAAATGTACCTCGGACATGTGCGCCCAACGAAGACTCTTTTCAGCTTATGCATCTGCGCAGTCTGATTCAGAGATTTCGCTGTTCGCCTGAAGATACAGTAATCATTAGCTATCAAAATACGAGCGTAGTCTGTTCTCAGTCTTTTCTCAGACTGAGATGTACAGTCAAACCTCATTCTAATGCACTCGCGTATGTAACGCGACGTCTGATTGGATAACGTCAAAAATTTGCGACGGTATATTCTGCGATATACTGTCGCAAATCCGACGTCATCACGTAACGTCGCATCTCATTGGCTGGCATTTGGTTTTACGCAGCTCACAGCACTTGTCGTTTTGTGCAAATAGTACATTTTTTCAATAGAAAAAATGAATAAATGCATTAGAATGGGGATAACTGCATCAAATTTGTCATTTGGGGAGGTAAATCGTCGGTTTTACGGTCGCAAATTACGTTTTACGGCTCCGCTGTCAGCGGAGCCGTAAAACGTAATTTGCGACCGTAAAACCGCCGATTTACCTTTCCAAATGACAAATTTGAATGCACAGCGGAGCCGTAAAACGTAATTTGCGACCGTAAAACCGCCGATTTACCTCCCCAAATGCCAAATTTGAATGCAGTTATCCCCTCAATAGCTCAAACATCTTTGGGGCCATTGGAAATTTATTCTAGATATGTATAGTTGAAGCCACTAAGGATTAATCAGTTCGGAGACTAATGAATATAATATATGGATGTCTTTTCGAACTTCTATAAAATAATGGTATGTTGAGTGTACTCATTAGAATTGCCTCAATGAGGTGATTCTAAAGTGTACACACAACATACATTTTCGTGATAAAATAGGAATAATTCCTAAAATATTCCTTTATATTTGTTTTCTTGAGCTGTCGGAAGAATTTCCTGGGGACTCAAAAACAAGTTCGGATTAGCCATGGTAAACAAGTCATGGGCGCACATGACAAAATGAACATTTTCTCAGGCCGAATATTATTTTAGTCTAGGTCAGATTTAAGTATGGCGAGGCTGATGTAACCAATCTACTATATCTTATACCAGACAATAAAACATACTTTAAAGTGCATTGAAACAGATACATATTTATATTGTTGTTTGTTTCTTGTCTTCTTCTTCCTTTTTTTTTTTTTCCAAGTGTCACTTTATTCCTCTTATATATTTTGTCTTCATACAAATAATCTTAGCTGTCAGTTGTATGACTTTTCATAACGGTCAATTTTATCTCAGACTTCATTTTCTGGATAACAATGGTTGTCTGATGACCAACCTGACCTATATATAAAATTCAGGGCAAACATTTATAACAGAAAATCCAATTTACTTAGATCTGTTCCTATTCGAGACAAACCGGACGTCTAATGAGCCGCGCCTAGCTAAATGTGTCTGCGGTGAGAAGGCAGATAACGAAGGCCAACATTAGCCTGCGCCAATACGAAGTCTAATCAGGGCCTTTGTTGTCCGCCTACTGAAATATTTTATTACGCCGCGTGTACCAACGGCGGACAAAAGCCTGTGATGAATTTGTGTGGATGGTCAATGTGGTTTGATTCTGCCAATTTTGCATAAATGGAAACCAGGATTTCGCTTGATGGAGATTAGAAACATATTAATTGTAATTTGGGAAAATATATTCAAATATCACTTATTCCTTCTGACATATATGACATAAACCGCGTGTTTGTTTGTCATTAGTAATCACATGTTTGTTTTTGTTATGCTTATAACTAAGTTGTCTTTGACCTGTCAAGCCGATATTTCTTGACAGGATGTGACACGTCCTTTCGTAATCATGATCGAAACAATGGAAACTGACCAAGAGGCCATATCGCCAAAGAACTTATACTATGGGATTTTAACTGTTATACTGGTATTCTAGACACTCTATATTCATTCATTTAGTTTTGCTCTGGAGCATGTACCGGTTATAGGACATTCTTCCCATCACAAAAACATACCTTTATAATTATGACCCCCACCCCTTAAACCCCACTTTTATATAGTTACGCTGTGGTTAACGGGTATACACATTATGTTTCTTATTTGTCTCAGTGAGGCGGTTCTAATGAGTACCCGTAATCTATGTTTTGAACAGAAATATGAAAAATATCAGAATTTTTATCTGAACACTTTCATTGTTTTTTTTTTAGTGAAATTTTCAAACTATTTGAATAGGCTGTTTTCGTAATGTATTTTGCAATTCTTCATTGTTCGTATGGTGGTTATTGCAAATTTGCCGTAATGTCTGGCAATTGTTTGCTGCCCATCTTTTTCTGGTTTTAACGAGGCGGTTCTAAGGAGTACCCACAATCAATGTTTTTGAGTAGAAATAAGAAAAATAATGTATACCCTTGTATACCCCAGTTTTACTATATTAAATTGGTGTTTAAGGGGGTCATAATTACATAGGCATGTTTTCATGATGATGTGACATTTTTATGATTAATCCAACTTATGTGTGCTTTTCTGGCATTATAACCTAACGTGCGTGGGTATTTGTATTAGAGATTGAGCGAAATTGCCAATATTATTTTTCTGTTTAACATTTAGATATGGCTCTCTTCCCATAACCTTCTTTAATTGTTGCAAGCCAAACATTGGTTATTCTTTCGAATAAACGTTCGGTTAATTAAATCAATAAGTTTATCATTTATAAGATGATGAGAAAACGTAGTATACAGTGTAGAAAAAAAAAATCATATGTAGACAATTTAGAAGCCTTAAAGTTTTTGAATTTAAATTTATTGAGAACTTCTTTGGAATTTTTAATTGACTAAACATAGTTAATTCCGTCCCTTTCGTAAACAGTATCGTAGTATCTAATCCATTTTTTTGACAGTAGTAAGGCATGAAGTTAGCAGTTAGGACAAAATAGTAGTCATACATGAACTAGAATTTGCACTGAAACGTGCTTTATAAAGTCGTTTATGAAGTTTCGGTAACCAATATAACGTTGGAAGTTTGTCTTGGGTTTCTTTAATACAAACTTAGCAGTAAGTCAAAGACTTATTTAAATCTGCCTCCTACTGAAAGCTTGATTCGAAGGAAAGCCTGAAGAGCTCTTTCCTAGCGACACGGCTCAAATGATAGCATATCCCCCATCCATAACATTGAAGCAAATTCTCTACTCTCCTCGCCTTTGCATACCAGTCGTTTTAGTATCATCACGAAAACACGCCTATATAAATTTGACCCCCTTCAACCCCACTTTTTTTTTTATAGTAAAACTGTGGTTTACAGGGGTATACATTATTTTTCTTATTTTGCTAAATAACATAGATTGTGGGTACTCGTTAAAACCGCCTCGCCGAGGCGGTTCTAACGAGTACCACAAATTATGTTTTGAGCAGAAATATGAAAAATATCGGGGGTTTTATCTGAAAATTGTTGAGTTTTTGGAGGTGAAATCTTCTGTATATTTGAATAGGCATGTTTTCGTAATGTGTATTATGGATAAAAGGGGTATATACATTACATAGAATTGTTAACGGTAGCAAACACACCGTCTTCAAATTCTATATTTAATTTAATGTCTTTAATAATAAACAAATTTTGTTGTTGCCAAATATTTACTATAATCTTCTACGATACTAAATTAATATGCTTACGAGCAGATCTTTGACTGCATCATTTGTCACACAACAGGACAGTATCAAGAGCTTAATATATCAGCAGCTTAATGAACTACTAGAAGGCTATAAAGCAAATACAAAATAAGTTTGACGAACAAAAACGATATACGAGCAAATGACATAAATCCAATTATTTCCAAAACTATTCATAACGGAATTGCTTTTCTTAAAACCAACAAATGAACTGAAGGAATAATAGCTATTCTCCAGACAGACTTCTATTTGATTAACGTCAAGTAACACTGACCTCACGGTATGTGGGCCGTAACAATAGAAAATACACATTTTGATATGTGACCTCAGCATCGATGTAACCTCATAAGTTCTATCTGTCCGCTCTGTGGACAAAAACTGGTCAAAAACTGCCACAGAATGACAGAGGCGACCCATAACATACTGCGCATATACGCTTTCCAGCTACTCACTGGCGAAGACAAGATCCGTTTGCATTTGTTGTCAAAATAGGGTCTTTATTCTTTACTTTGTAAATTCAGTAAGACGAATGTATACATATTCAGTGGAGTCAAACTTGTCTTGCCTCTTTTCAAGAGGATCTACTCTAAAAAGAAGACATGGTGCCCCCTTTTAGAGGAGACTCTTGTTCAGAAAGGGCTTGGCAAATAGAAGATCAAACTAGAAGTCACACAAGATATCTCCCTTGTCAAAAATGCGGAAATTCTAATAAGTGTACTGAAGTCACCTTAAGTCGGACTCATAATATAAGCAGAATTCGTATTACTGGTCCTAATCGAATTGCTAGCCTTGTAATATAAAATATGCTATAGGAACCGTCATTTTTAATGTGGAAGAGTACAAATGACCATGAGCAAGGAAGGAACAAATAGGACCAGCATACAATCAGACCTGCTTCTCATCACGAAAACATACCTATATAATTTTGACCCCCTTAAACCCCACTTTTATATAGTAAAACAGGGGTTTACATGGGTAGACATTATTTTTCTAATTTCTGCTCAAAAACGTAGATTGTGGGTACTCGTTAGAACCGCCTTGGGTTCATCCTCTATCTATGTTTTATGCAGAAATTTGAAATATATCAGAAGTTTTATCTGAAAACTTTTATTTTTTGGTGGTGAAATTCTCAGTATATTTGAATAGGCGTGTTTTCGTAATGGATCTTGCAAAATCTGATTCTAAGTTCCCTTGTTTACAGTAAACAAAATTCAGCAAAATCTACATGCCACATTTGGAAGAACCTGCCACAGTGCTGGAAATCGGATCTGGATTAAAGCAAATAGTTGATTGTTTGTAAAAAGAAACGACCCCTGCGAGCAACGAAAGTGTACCTTTTGGCATATACCTCATGTAGTGAATGGAATCCCTAGCGGCCTGCTTAGTATACTCGCCCGAGCAGTCTGCTCAGTATACTCGCTGCGAGCTCTTTATGAAGCCAGCTACCTGTAGATCTATGTTTTCTATCATTTTTTTTAAATAAAAGTAAAAAAGAATTGCCTTTGGAAACGAAGAACACACAAAATCACGAAAATCATATATTCGGGTGGATTGAGTCTCTTTATATGCAACACTGTAGTTTGCGAAGCTGCATAGCGCCGGTAAGCGGTATTCGATTTTCAATATAACCAGGGTGGGCTCAATTGTCTCAAAGGAAATAAAATATAACCGGTTTGATTGAGTCTCTTTATATGCAACACTGTAGTTTGCGAGGCTGCATACGCCCCCCCCCCTCCGCCCACCCCCCCCCCCTTTCCCCCTAGCTACGGCAAGCGGTATTCGATTTTGAAAATGGGCTCAATGATTCCAAAGGAAATAAAATATTACCTGCACTATGATGATGTACGGGGAGACTTTTTACGGCCGCCACAGGGCACAGCACCAGCTACAGTAGAGTAAAATCTGATCAGACTGCGTAGATGAGCTGTTTGATCTGAATCTTCGCTGGGCGCACATATCCGAAGATACATTATCTCCTGCTGTATCTCAATTAATAGACGACAGTGCTGTTAGGCTCTTGCACTGATTGTTAACCTTTACCACATTCTGGGCATATTGAGTGGACGGCCAATTGGTGATATTTAACGTATTTCCACCAGAAAAAAGGCTTTGGCATTCTATGCAAATTGTCTCCCACGGGAGATAGTTTGCATGAAATGTCAAAGCCTATTTTCAAAGAAAAATAAGAAAAAAAAAAGATATTTCAAATTGTCGTCCGCTGGACGTTTTACCCAGTGTGCTGGGCATTAATATGTAATCGTCTGTGTATGCGTCTTGTTTATTGCATTACAAGCCAAAATCCATTTTACAGACGAAATTAAAGATTCAGGCAGATTATAAATTGCAATAACATCTCTAGCGCAATGTTTAATAGATGATACTATTTATGACTGTATTTGATTTCATTTCTTCATCAGATGCATGCATAAATACAATCGGGATAAATTCGGAGAAAGTGATAACAAAACACAGCCACCACCAACTCCCTCAGTATAAGAAAATAAATAAATAAATACGGAGATAAATCGAAAAAGCCAAAATCGTAGTGAACAGCTTTGCCCCGCCCCCCTCCCCCCTGCCCCCCCCACCCCCACCACACACACACACACACACACACACACACACACACACACATCTCCCCAAAGCACCAAATAAATATTAGGCTGTGGTTCTTGTGTCGTTGTTTGTTCTTTGTGTGGCCTTGGCCTCGCTGAGGGGCATATTTATGTTTGTCGTATTGTTTTGTTTAGTTGTCCTATCCAGCATTGCGAGAACCTTGTTTTGGAAGCTGGTTGTTCAGCTCTTTTTGGGTTTTGGCTTGTATACTGTCTGCCAGGGTTTGTTGCTCTTCCTCTAGGTGAAATTGGTAGGCAAGGTCATGTGACTTGGGCTCTTCCTGCACATTTTCTATACTATTTGTCTGGTGTCCTAGCTTTAGATCGTCATTGAACCACTTACTTTGTTCCATCATAGTATAATTATGTATTACGACACCACGCCTATTCAAATATATTGAAAATTTCACCACCAAAAACTCAAAGTTTCAGATAAAAACTCTGATATTTTTCATATTTCTGCTCAAAACATAGATTGTGGGTACTCGTTAGAACTGCCTCAGGGGATCAAAACTATATATACGTGTTTTCGTGATGGTAATTACGGTTGGTTCACTGTGTATATTTCGCTAAAACGTTAAAGGACCCCTATGCGGACTGTACACATGTTTGTAGCTGCATTGAAATCATAGGCGAGGCTTTGTGCGAGTAAAATTGACTTAAGTCCCGCATTGAAGAGGAACGCAATAGAAGCTGTAAGTATATCTTGGAGTAAAGTGCTTAACAAGCCATTTATTTTGATGCAGGAGTTTTCAAAATCGGCCTAGAAATAAGAATATTAAGGTGATTTGAATATGTTTAAAATGGCTGTCATGGATGCCGCAATATTGTAGGCTTTGTTACGTCACGCAGCCTACATTAAATATGCGTAACCAAATTATAAAGCGTTTTTAAGAATAATTTGCTACAGATTTTTATATATTTTTTAATTCTAGTGACAAGCAATCATTTCCCCCAAAATAAACCAACTTTATGAGAATAACTACCTTAACTTTATGAAACGAATTTTAATTTAAAGAAAAAAAAAAAAAAAAAAAAAAAAAAAAAAAAACTCATTAAATATTCAAAATGGTGGTGCCCATCCCACCAATATTAAAATATTCAATTGTCTATAACTTACTTAATTTTCCACCGATTTTGATCTCATTTGTGTCAAAATTCATTGTTTGTAATGTTCTTTACTAAAAAGCACAATGTCCTTTAAGGTTGCGTTCCCCTTTAAGTTACAAGGTAGTTTATCTATTTATTGTTTGGTGTTTCGGGAGGTCTGTGCTTCGTACTTGCGAAATTTTCTGGATATACTTTTATCGACGCTGTTTTGTGATTATTTGTTTTCTTTCATGAGATAAAAGACTAAGCGGACCGAAAATATTTTACGTAGCTTGGTTATTTATTGACACGCCCTCGTAGCTTGGAGTTACATCAGAATTAAGGACAAAGTTTCATACGAGTAAAATAAGACGAAGCCCCCAGTAGATCAATGTACTTTTTTTCTCCTGCTTATCGTTCTGTCCCAGTTCTTATTTTGTGAATTAGGCATTTTCTGGACAACATATCTCGTTCATAATGCATATACAATTTCAGCGACATATAATTGTTCGGCCCGGATACGGGTTTCTCACTCAATAGTGGATCAATGCAGAGATATAGCAATTATTTCTAAAATACAACAAGGTCAGAGATATAACATAGAACCGGAAGGTTAATGACCATTTCGATACGTAAAGGGTAAATGCAACATGAAAAACATTGTTAGTGCATTACATGTAAACACTGAAGAGAAGTGAAGTCAATGCGATGCATTTTTTTTTTAGCTTTGGTGCGTTAGGCAATCTTACAATCATGCTACATTGTTTGCCCACACTTATGAAAAGGTTCACTCAAAAAAGAAATAATTGCTTCCATTTGGGAGGGATTTCGGAGAGCAACTTCGTCCATTGAATGTCGATAGATTCCTTTTCAGAAATTATGAATGTGCAGGAAACAAATAGGAAGTCACAGCATTTATCGGTCATAATTTCGGAATTCCTACCAAATATAAGTATATCAAGGCCCCTTAACTCTTTCACTGCCACAGTCGATAATAATTGGCTTTTTCAAACAGCATAGATCCAAACGAGAAGGCTTATGAGCCCTCTCATCTGGATTTATGCTGTTTAACATTCAGTCTTTCAACTTTACATATAAACTTCTTTCCAAGTGATAGTTTGTTGTTGTTTTTTTTAGAAAAAGAACACGACAAATGTCGTCTGAAATTTGGCACCGAAAGAGTTATAATAGTGTTGCATGTTACCGTCCTGTATTTGAAATGCAATGTCCAAGGATGTACCTTATTTTATATGTACATGTAACTAGCAAAGAATCATAAGCGTTTTTGTAGCCACGCAATCTGGTGAGAATCCTTGTTGCGCACATTGTTGACAACGAACGATCCAAGGCTTGTTTAGAGCTAGCGGTGAAGACCCTCGACAGACTGTGCGAACGCGCAGAGTGGTGATTTGATTCATGGCTGGAGGAGCATGTCTTAAAGCAAATAAGCTTGTGGCGCTTTATTTACTGCTCATGCTCTGACCAAACGCCTTGTCTTTGCCGTCTTTGCCGTCTGTCTATCCACGCTTAAAGTGCATATGCCTTCACAACGTGTGTGTGTGTGTGTGTGTGTGTGTGTGTGTGTGTGTGTGTGTGTGTTGTGTTGTGCGTGAGTATGTTCATTGCTTTCAAAAGCCATTCCGTTCAGATACGTGTGACGCTTTGAGGGTCTGCCGACATTCTGAGTGGACGGGGAGGATGTATAATCTTTCAAAAGCAAGTTGGAATATAACAAACGTCATATGTTACGTCTTATTTCAGGGTTCTGTAAATTAAGGATCACTACTCACCTTACGTCTTTTCTCGACGCTTATTGTTATATAGATTGTAGACAAATATCCTTATAAAGCATTACAAATGGCATTTATTTTTTCAGAAACCCTATAATTAATTCAGAAAGGAAGAAACGTGAACAAGCAAAAAGTCGTGAATATGCACAATTTATAAATAGCAGTCTCCGAAGATACAGAAACAATTACGTTTCACTGATTAAAAACCCAAGATAAGAAGGCGAATTAAATCGAAAGTTCGCCTTAGAATAATTAAAGTATATATGGTAGCATTCAATACTTCACATAAAAGCCCAGTAAGCATTCTTTATAAATCTATAGCGGGCCGTTATCGGCCCGTAAGGGTAGCTGACGGGCCGATAACAGCCGGCTATAAATTTATAAAGAATGCTAGCCTGGAGCGTACAAGACATCATATGTGGACCCGTCTTGCTATACCAAGTAAACAGCAGCAACCTGTCGTCCAACAATAACACGGAAGTCAGAGCTTTGACCAAACTTACGCTTTACAGTGTAATTGTAAATGATAAATCCTTATGGAAAAGACAAGTATAATGACTTTAAGGCTTATTATTGATTGCATGACAAACAGAAGCCGCATCTGTCATCCGTCAAGTGTGATGTTTATTAATGTAGCCTGAAATGTTATGGCTTGAAATCAGGGCCCAGTTGTTCAAAGCGTCGTTAGCTTAACGAGCTCGTTAAGGATCATTTCGTTAACTGTTCTAGCGGATTTAATATACAATATTCTGATATTTTTTGCTGAAAAAATGTGAGTAGCTTTTGCATTGCAAAAGCTACTCACATTTTTTCAGCAAAAAATTTCAGAATATTTGCGGAACACTCGATGTAAATTTTAACGAATCGTTAACTAACGACGTCATTAGCTTTGAACAACTGGGCCCAGAATAGGACAAGCTTCAAAGCAGAATACGGCATCAGAAGAAATCAAAAAGAAAATATTGTGTATTTTCGTTTTGAATCTTATTAATTATTCGACATCAATTACGGAATGGTATAATGTAATATTTGTGCATCGTTTAACACTTTTACCTCAGTTGGTAAAACCTTGGTCTAGAGCACTAACATGGTAGGTACATCAAAAATTGAATGACATTACCATAGTTACTACCTAAAACATTCCAACATGTTTATTTCGTACCGTATTCTACCGTAATCACCGTACAACAAGACATTGGCTCCAGATAAGGTATTTCTTTGTGGATATATCTCTTATCTGGCGCTTTGAAGACTCTCAAATGTTGCAAGGCCTTGCGTTATATCCCCTTCTGGTATGTTTCTCCAACCCTAACACAAAGTGGTAAAATAAACAGACGACAATTGCATACCATATGCAAATCGTCAGACAATTTTCAAAACACCTATAAAGGTTTTAATCGATCAACTTTAAGTTGTTGAAGGAGTTCACATAACAAGGTTCTATTTGTTTTTGTTGAGGTTGTACGGCCCAGGCAACACAATGGGGTCATGTCGAGCGCGGTTAGTTTACCTAGCCATACGTTTACTGGGCAGGCTTAGCCTCTAAGCGGTTTACAAGTATTGTGCACATTCTTTCGCCAGAAACTGACAACTGCCCTTCTTGAAACAACGGAAGGGAGAGAATGACCGTAGAAAATATTTCATGATCAATCTCCACGAAAGAATGTTGCCGACCTCGGTGGGGTTTGAACCCTCAACCTCCTGGTCTCCAGTCGAACGGCGCATCCGACTGAGCCACCGAGGCCGGTGTACACATAACAATGTACTCACCGTCTATGCACTAAGATTCTACTGAGAGCCCAGAGAAGTTTCAAATACAAACAATTGTGCCAAAATTAAAAGGACTTGATGCACAGTGTAGATTGTTCACAAGACAGACAACCTTTGTGGATTCCTGTTTTCTTTACTGCAAGTCCATCCTCTTCTGGAAAGGATCTGCTGTAGTAGGGTCGAAATGCTCTTTTTAGAGTGAACCCTCTAATTTTTTCTTTCAGAGTAAAAGAGGTAAGAGAAAAGTCCAGGAAGTGCCAGAATCGCCATCTAAACCCCTATTATTGCATAAAAAGCAGTGTCGCACGTTATTAACAGCCGTGCATTAACCGGCGAAAAGCCGTGTATTAACAAGGCAATTCAAGCGCTGTTAATCCACGGCTACGCAATTTTCAATATGACCGTACCGGGGCCACAGAATTGCTGCCGTCACGAGATGTGTAGTGCGTTCGCGAGACATCGGTGAAAAGGCGAAACAAAATAGTGCAAGAAATAACGCGAAATGTAGCAAATGTTTTCTGTTTTTATGCAAAAATAGCGATCGAACATGGTTTTTCAATGCATTAACATTTGCCAGGTCCCTTGACAACAACAAAAAATACAAATGAAATAAATAGAATTTATGATTGATGTTTAGTGGGGACAGGAAAATCCCAACTCGACGACCAATGTCACAGTGGGAAAAGAAGCGTGCCGAGTTTCCGACTGGAGCGGCAGACCCGAAGGATGGCATTTTCTTGTCGTCACTAAAAATCAGTGGTCGATTTGTTTTCTCACATACCATCATGAAAGCAGCGCAGTGCCCTCTTCTCTCGTTTCTCACACGGAAATGCCGGAACAAACATTTCAACAAAGCCAACTAAGCTTGCCACCGGAATTTCTTTTTATTTAAACAATGCTTACTCACACTTGATGCTATGACCACATTTAAATGAGTTAAAAACGTTTGGATTCTTTTATCGCCTTTTCACAGCCTAACGCCGCAAACGCAGTTACCCGACATCATCCAAAAATAATTTCGAACGTGATGGCGTCCATGTCACGCGTGCGCTGTCCCGTATATAGCAACGCTTATCTCAAATGGGCACCGATATTGGATTCATTTTGCCGCTGACAAGTAAGCACAGGGGTTTCTCGAACCCATATGCATGGGTATATGAGAAATAGATATTCTGTTTGACGTAACACGTAGGACTTAACCGTCTAAAACTGTGAAAGTTTGCTGTCATAGTCTTATTTACCGCGTCTAGCAAAAAAAGTTGTGCCTCCGAATCTTCATTCTACTTTTTTTTAATCTCTCTTTAGTCAATGCCATTAATTGTAATCAGCCTAAATCAGACAGAAATGGAGGCGATATTAATTCAAGTGTTTTAATTACCGGACGTCAGCAATATAGCGAAGACAAATTACGCATGACAAAACCTACAGAATGGCATGTGCGCCCAGCGAAGACTCAGATTAGCCTGGGCATCCGCCCAGTCTGATCAGAGTCTTCGCTGTCCGCACGAAGAATGATTGGTTCCTTAGCTAACTATTGAGCGCAGAGCGAAGACCCAGATCAGACCGGGCGGATGTCCAGGCTGATCTGAGTCTTTGGCTTGGCGCACATTGTATTTTGTAGGTTTTGTCATGCGCTGGGTCATATATTGCTGACGTATAAAATTGGATTGAGCTAGAACGTCAGAAAAAAGTACCTTCGGACATGTGCGCCAGCGAAGATTCGAATCATCCTTCGAATTCGCACAGTCTGATTAGAATCTTCACTGACCACAGTTTTGATACCATGGATACAAAGTTTCTTCACGCAGACAAAAAGACTCTGATCAGACTGTGCGGGTGCATAAGCTGATTTGAGTCTTCTGTGGGCCCACTTGTCAGACGGTACATTTTCTCATAATGCAGCTAAATCAATTCCTTTGGTTATTTCCTTCCTCAGGCTCCGTAATATCAATGTTCAAACGAACACTCATAGATCTTATTGTGCGGACGTGATGGCCTGACGGTCAATGTTCTCGTATTGTAAAACAGGTAAGAGGAAAGTCCAGGGAGTGCCACAATCACAAGGATCAGCCCTTCCTAGACATCAAGAGGAATAGGAAACGGACAAAACCAAACAAGCGCAAATCGAACAAACGCACGAAAAGCACTAAGATTAGCTAGCTCTCTCTTCCCTCAGCGAGGTAATCGCAATGCTAAAAGGACTGAAAAATACAAGAATAACACAAGGCAAGACTTAAGCCTGGTTTCTTGGATTCCGCTGAAACTTGGTCTGCCAGTACATCGTCAGTCATATCCACACGGTAATCGCCAAGAAACGCATTTAGTAATATTTTGGGATGATTTAAAATGATAAATATTCTAACACACCTTGCCCATATAGTCAATGGTAAGAAAATGCATTTTATTGTGCAACGATTCACTGGGCGGAAGAGCGTGACGCGAAGAACTGTCGTTTTATAATGTATTGTCAATTTCTTTTTTCACATCAATCGTCGTAGCCTTGACGTTTGATGGTATAACGTCGTTTCCACGCATCATATTTGTTTGTACAAAATAAGCAATTGCATTCGATACAGTCAAAAGAGTTGGCGGAAGACTTTCCAACGACTGCGAATACTAGGAAGAATCGGAAGGAAACAAATGAGTTTTCATTGATTTTTAGTGTGTTAGAATCGAATTAGTATAACTCTGGTGCGTGAAATATTGAGTAATAACTCACTGTTTGGAGGTCTGTTGTAAGTAGATAAATCTATTATACAAATGACTTCCAAACAGTGAATTATTACTCAAAATTCACTGCTCGAGCTAATCTATTTATTAAATGTGCTTAAAGGGACTGAAATCATGATATTAATTATATAATATAAACTTTAAAGGGGGTTGCAAACAATAACAGAAAAATGTGTATTACGTATTTCAAACACCCAATGGTAGCGACATGTAGATAATAGCTTTATCATATTACAAAAAAAAATATGACGAATTATAAACAAACAAAACAACGCATTTACAATACTCGACGTACGAACAAAGAATCACTGTACTTGTGCGTGGGTTGAACCACCGCAGTCGGGCCAGTTCTCGCCCTTAATTCTGATGCAGCTCCAAGATACAAATATGTGTCCGTGGTGCATTGGGCATCAGATTGTTGTCTGATCAGCTTGTCTGCAAATATCTGTCGCCTGCGCTGAAACGGTGCTTATCTGAAGAAAAACATCTATCCAAAGTAATAATAATAATAATAATAATAATAATAATAATAATAATAGGTAAAATATGAATCTAGTTACTCTGCATACGCCATAATGAAGAAACACGATCTTGATGAGGTACCGTACGAAACAATAGATAAAGAGCAACCAATGTTTTACGAAACGACTCAGATGAAATAAACAGACTTCGAACGGTCAGCAGAAAATCTTATGGAGGGGTGTAGGGGCGTAAACTAGTTTTACTCGATCGAAACGTCGTCCGTAATTCTCATCACGTAAACATACCTATATAATTTTGACCCCCTTAAACCCCACTTTCATATACATGTAGTAAAACTTGGGTTTACAGGGGTATACATTATTTTTCTAATTTCTGCTGAAAAACATAGATTGTGGTACTCGTTAGAACCGCCTCGCCGAGGCGGTTCTAACGAGTACCACAATCATTGTGAACCGCCTCGCCGAGGCGGTTCTAACGAATACCCACAATCTATGTTTTGAGCAGAAATATGAAAAGTATCAGAATTTTTATCTGAAAATCTTCATTTTTTTGGTAGTAAAATTTTCAGTATATTTGAATAGGCATGTCTTCGTAATGGATGCAGCGCACAAGTATGTGTTCGATCCTCGCAGGCTCCGCATTCCAATCAAGGAAACATCACAGTAAAACAGATACTCACAAAACTGCGCTGAAGGAAAATGAAGGCCAATGGTGACCTCAAGCCATAGTTAAAGAAAACCATATGTTTGACCACGATGGGTCCAACCACAGACGGCAGTAGGCAAATACGGATATATGCGCTTTCAAATTCTAGTTGTTCGGTTGTTGGACAAATAGCTACTTACTAGGATGCAGTCTAACACTCCGTGTATTCTACAATATATTTTCAATCATATACGCCTCTGTATAAGAAAAGAGCCGTTGCAGCATAAGCAAACAGCAAAGGTTCAGGCGAGCCTGCGCATCCGCGCAGTCTCGCCAGAACCTATGCTCTTCGCAAGTTTATAAAGATAGTCGATGGGAAAAGGGGTAATTAATGAATTAGACATGTGATCTCGATAAAGGGCCGGGTATGCAAATTGATAAATTGATGGGAGGAAGATGCGGAGAGCCTTATTCTGGCAACGCGGCTCATATATGTATAATTATAACTAGAAAAGGACCCGGGTATGACATTAAATTTTAATCCATCGGACAGATGTCAACCTGAAAAAAGAAAATTCCAAGGTTAATATTTTTTTTTATTATTATTATTTTATTCAGACTTAACGTCGCCTTCAACAATCTTTCAGTCATATTGCGACGGTGTCTGGATATGACTGGGACCTCAATGCTCACTTTAAGAGTGCTGCCTCACTAACATATCACACCTCAGACACATGACGTAAAATTCCATCAAGTCACATTAGACTGACACCGGACGACCAGTTCCGCTTTCTCAATGCTGAGCGCAAACGAAAAAGCAGATAATACCATTTTTAAAGTCTTTGGTATGACTCGGCCGGGGATGGAACCCATAACCTCTCAGACGCAATCCGGACACTCTAATAACTGAGCCACTACGCTAGTAGGTTCGAAGGTTATCGGCCTCTGATTTGAACGGTTTTTACCTTAAATGAGCCAGCGCGTAACAAAACCAACAAAATGACTGGGCTCACAGGGAAAAATTAGATCAACATGGGTATCCGCCCAGTCTGATCAGTCCGCTGTGCACTCAATGGGTTGCTTAGGAGCTAAGGTTTCTATGTGTAGACAGTGAAAACTGATCAGACTGGGCAGATGCCAAAGCTGATCTGAGTGCAATGTACGACATGTCATTTTGTTGATTTTTTCATGTGAAAAGGACTTGCGCAAACGCGGGCATGACATAAAGTTTTAATCCATTTGACAGATTTCAACATAAAAAAAGAAAGTTTTATTTTTTTATTATTATTCTTATTTTATTCAGACCTAATGTCGCTTTAAGCAATCTTACATTTATATCGTGGCGGGTTCTGGATGTGACAGGGAGCTCAATGCTCACATTAACACTGCTGCCTCACTGACATATCACACCTCAGACACATGACTTGACATTCCACCCAGTCACATTATACTGACACCGGACCGACCAGTTCAGCTTTCATAATGCCGAGAGTAAAATGAAAGAGCAGATAATACCATTTTGAAAGTTTTTTGTATGACTCGGCCGGGGATTGAACTTACAACCTCCCGGGCGCAAACCGGACACTCTAGTAACTAAGCCACTGCGCCAGTAGGTTCAAAGGTAATCCGCCTGCTGATTTAAATGGTTTTTACCATAACTGAGCCAGCGCATGATAAAACCAACAAAATGACTGAAGAATCAGATCGACATGGGTATCCACAGTCTAATCAGTCTTCGCTATGCACTCAACGGGTTGCTAAGTAGCTAAGGTTTCTAAGGTTCCCATAGCTTTGGAAAATAAAGAATTGAATTGTAGACAGTGAAAACTGATCAGACTTGGCAGATGCCTAGGCTGATCTGAGTCTCCACTGGGTGCACATGTCATTTTGTTGATTTTTTGGCGGCTCATATATTCAGTGCTGCCGCAAGGACCAATGTGATGGTACCATTTGTTGCTTCATAGCCATTGTTAAAGGGCCGTCACCTATTTTAAGGGATTCTATTACCTTAAATATTAGCAACACGACTTAATATGAAGGTCGTCAAGATCCCTTGTCCCTTTCATGCTTTTAGGTGGAGAGATAGCCCCTTGTCCCCCACTAGAGACAACAATGTATATTGGCAAGGCGAATATCCTGATGACATGATTGGATCATTTTAACAAATCTTTGTTCCCCAAATGCCTCAAAGGTTTTACGAGTATAGGAAATTGAATTTGGGTTGACCCAGCTGTTTCTGAGATGTTCGAAGAGTGTGGACGATGGAGACTACCTACTGTTAGTTCACCTATAGACTAAAGACATTACTAAGGATACAAATCAACTGGTTCACGATTGACAAAATTCTGTCATATCTAATATATCGATGAAATCTTTTCTAAATATAATTCAACATGGGACATATTCAAAAACAACAAAAATAAGATGGCAACAATACACTACATGTTGTATTGTAAAAGTGTTTGTCTTTAATAGATTTCATGACAGCAATCTGAGAACAATGTAATTCAAAGCATGATAGTTTTATAGTTGTTAAATATTGAAACAAAAATTAATGAAAAAAATTAGCATGACACAGAAGTTTATGTTGCCATGGCAACAAATATGTCGAATTTATCCCATAAAGCACATAGTTTTATTTAATATATTATACTACAATTCTATTTTTTTCACCACTTCGATTGTCAAGTTCCGGATGACAATTTAGAAAGAAAAAAAAGTTATCACGTAACAAAACATTGCATTGCCTTGGAAACAAAACCGTTTCCTTTATTGAATTAATATGTGGTTTTGCCTGATTTTAACTAAGAAAGGTAAAGGTTTATTATTTGACTAATTTTAATGTGCTACTTATCAAGTATCTGACTATGCATGAAAAGCAACATTCACATCACTAAGGTTTGTGTTTCCCTGTCAACAAAACACATAAATTTATTCCATAACAAAGATATATAAAAATACGTATTTTAGGTATAGCGGTAGCTCAGTGGTGAGCGCATTGGCCTCTCGAGCTAGAGATACCGGGATAGACCCCAGGCTTAGGCGATGGAATTTTCGGTGTCCGAACACGCTTCCTTTCGTCATTTGCAGGCATTAAATGAAAACAGTGTGCCGTTCTTCGGATCGGGACGTTAACTGGAGAGCCCCTGTCCAGGGAAAGTCACACCATGTGCAGGTTAAAGATCATTCGGTAATTCAAATTGCTAACTTATAGACCTTCATCCTGCAACCCGGGGTTACAATGTACACCGTCTGTGTCCTCGTAGGAAGTTTAGACGAAATGGAAGAATAAAAGAAAAGAAGAAAGGCAGTATTTTACGCCATTGCCTATAAGAATATGTTGTTTTGGATTTTCCGTAATATGATATGGACCGTACTTAAGTACTGCTTTTGCAAACAGGATAAAAACAATATCAAAATAAAGTAAACGATGAAACAAAAAAAAAAAAAAAATAAAGAAAAACAACGGCTAAAAATGTTCATTAAATTAAACACACACACACACACACACACACACACACACACACACACACACAGAAGGTCACCAATGAGACTCATACCCAAATCCGTTCGAAGTAGAGGCCACTACATCACAGACGGCATTATTAAGAACTGACCAAATTAAAATACTTATTGGCTAGATTTTTTAATTGTAGTTTGAATTAAATGAATCACCTTCCCCGTCCTCTCCCCCTCTCCCCCTCCACACACACAGTTTAAAATAAGTGAATCACCTCTCCCGTCCTCTTCACCCCGGCCCCCACTCCATCTCACACACACACGAAAAGAATATTCTTAATTAATTACGTTTTCATTTCATGTACATTGTTCTTTCTTTCGGTTCACAGCTTCGTTGTTTACAGACATCAGAAGACATAAGCTGCTCACCATCTGCATCGCAGTAATGGATGAATTGATATATGGCCCACGAACTTGAAGGTCAGAAAGGTCAATCTGCTGCAGCGCTTGTATCCGAGTTGTCACGGCGGTGCACAGTTAAACCAGGAGCCAGTGCACGTGATCTATTTATACGTAATCTATTTATACAGTGCCCTAGATAGATAAGCGATTGGGTATTTTGGGCTATTTTTACCTACCAATTGCTCATTGAATTGGGTATCTGGATTTTTTCTTTGGGTACCCTGTTATGTAAATGTGTGCAAGAATTACTGATAATTGAGTATTTACTCCCATAGAATTAATTCTAATTGCTTTTTTCAAGATTTTAATTGGATAAATACCCCAAAAAGCAACTTATCTAAGCAATTGATTTGAAAGTTCGAGAAAGATATTTAGCCACTTTAGGAGAATTTGAAAATAAAAGTATTGGTATTAAATTAAAAAATCAGAAATAAAGCGAACTAAATTCCATACACCGCAAATCGAAATTATCAATGAGGGCAATATGGATGAGTACTGAAACCCCGCTCTTAATCTGTACTGTTATCTCGGTTAATCTTACAATCTATTTATTTAGTTCTATAGATATTAATATCTTACATAAAAATCCTAGTCTGAACACTTTATAGAATCAAAATGATTGTTTACTATTTTCATAAAGTGATAGGCCATGTCCTGTTGTTTGGCTGATAAAGCTATTGATAAGGTGCCGGTTTATGAATGCAAGCGGCTGAATCAGAAATTTCTTTTGCTTACAGTTCGTTATAAAAAAAAAACAAACAAAAAAACTCGCCGCTTCTGAGTTGGTTGATATGAGCAAGGAAAGATTAAGTGTCAGGGTCAAGAGAGATGCGCCTTAAAATACAATGTCTGCAAGACTTGACATTTTATCCATGTTCATAAGACAGTTCATGTTAATATATGAAATGTCTGCAAAAAGGAGACATCTATTTATCAAACATGCCGGATATAAGAGTTCATTTGTTTGCCTGACTGTCTGTAAGATCAGCGATACAGTTGTTACGAGTATTGAAATATAATATACAGCCGACCTTCAATGGGTCGAACATCTTTGGGACCACTGAACTCAAAGACATGGGTAGTTCGTGTCACTGAAGTTTAATAATAGCGCCAGGGCAGCAGTCCAATGAAGATAATTAAGTGATGTCTGCTTAATCTATATAATAATGGTATGCTGATTGTACTCATTAGATTAGGCGATTCTAATCAATATAAGAAACATGCATTTTCATGATAAAGTAAGACAATGTGTATAAATATTTGTTTTCTTGAGCTATCGGACGAATTTTCTAGAGACTCAAAAACGAGTTAGAGTCACCCAAAGCCATCGACGTGCGTGTCATTGAAGTTTTACTCTACACATCCTAAGTTACCTTATGAGTGAATACTGTGGAAATTGTATTCTTAGAGGCACATGTATACTGCACGACGGCGGTTTAAGCCTCAGACTCACTGACGGTCTCTTCGTAAAACTTCAACCAGTGGTTTGGGGCTTGACGATATGTCTTTGGCTTGCCCGCCGTGGTTCAACTATTGGTTTTCATTCACTCTATCACATAGTAGAATTAGCCATGAGTACTCGTCTTTGTTTATCATATTGATGGATTCGATTTTTTATGTTTTCGCTTTGATGCTATTGACTGAGTTGGGAGCCTTTATGCGAACCGAATTTTTATGTTTTTCTGTATTAAGAGTTACATCGGGACCCAGGGAGAAGTTGGCTGGCCGTAAAAGTGCTTTAATCGCGTCCAACCGCCCCCCCCCCGCCCCCGACCACCGGAAATGACCGTTCTAAGGCGGCGTTCCCGGTGTCGGTCCTACTCTTTGTTGTTTTTGTGGTTTATTCTACGATGGGATTTGTTTCAGGTATTGCCTTGTGTTATTTAGTTCTTGTGTTTCTCAGTCCTTTTAGCATTGCGATTACCTCGCTTGGGGAAGAGAAAGCAAGTCTTGGTGCTTTTCGTACGTTTGTTCGATTTGCAATTGTTTGGTTTTGTCTGTTTCCTCTTCCTCTTGGTGTCTGGGAAGGGCTGCGTTTTTGATTGTGGCACTCCCTTGACTTTTGTCTTACTTTGTTTTAGCTCACCTTAGCACGAAATGCTCAAGGTGAGCTGTTGTCATCAGTTAATATCGGTCGTGCGTCGTTCGTCGTCAACTATTGCTTTAAAAGCCTAGTCCTTTACACCCCTAGGCCAATGTACTCGAAACTTGGTAGAAAGCATTGGGGTGACTCGTAGATTAAAAATAGCTAAACTCTTTCCGATCGAAAATCCAAGATGGCCACCGTGGCCATCTTTAAAATCTATTTTTCGCTTCTCATTACAAAATCCCGTCTATTAAAGTACACTGAAACTTTCACCACCAAAAATTAAAGTTTTCAGATAAAAGTTTCTGATGTTTTTCATAGTTCTGCTCAAAACATAGATAGTGGGTACTCGTTAGAACCGCCTCGCCGAGGCTGTTCTAACGAGTACCCACAATCTGCGTTTTGAGCAGAAATAAGAAAAATAATATATACCCCTGTAAACCCCAGTTTCACTATATAAAAGTGGGATAGAAGGGGGTCAAACTTATATAGGTATGTTTTCGTGATGTTCTCCTGAACCAAAAGGTCAATTGACTCGAAACGGTAGGAAGCATTAGGGTGACTTGTAGATCAAAACTAGCTACAATCGTTCCAATCGGAAATCAAAGATAGCTGCCATGAAAGCCATCTTGGAAATCCATTTTTCGCTTCTTCTCCTGAACCAAAAGGCCTCATGGCGGCCATCTTGAAAATCTGTTTTTCGCTTATTCTCCTGAACCAAAAGGCCAGTTAACTCAAAACCTGGTAGGAAGCATCGGGTAGACTAGGTCAAAAATAGCTAAAATCGTTCCGCTAAAGTCTTTGCGATCGGAAATCCAAGATGGCCGCCATTTGCTTCTTCTCCTGAAACTTGGTAGGAAGCATCGGGTGTGACTTGTAGATCAAAACTAGCTAAAATCCTTCTGATCTAAAATCCAAGATGGCCGCCATTTAAACATCTATTTTTCGCTAATTAAAAAGAAAGGCCAATTGACTCTAAACTTTGTAGGAAGCATTGGAATGACTTGTAGATCAAAAATAGCTAAAATCGTTTCGATGGCAAATCCAAAATCACCGCCATGGCGGCCATCTTGAAACTCTTTTCTTCGCTTCTTTTCCTGAACCAAGGGGTCAGTTGACTCAAAATTGGTAGGAAGCATTGGAATAACTTATAGATCAAAAAAGGAGCTAAAAATGTCTGATCGGAAATTCAAGATGGCAGCCATCATGAAAATCTGTTTTTTGCTTCTTCTCCTGTACCGAAAGGCCCATTGAATCGAAACTTGGTAGGAAGCATCGAGATGGGCCTCAGCAACCACAAAGCAACAAAGAGTAAGACCAACACCGGGACCACCGCCTTACAACGGTCGGTAGAGCAAACCATCGAGGGGGGGGGGGGGGTTTAAAGCACTTTTACAGCTAACTAACTTCACCCTGGGTCCCGATGCTACTCTTAATACAGAAACACATAAAATTCGGTTCGCATAAAGGCTCCCAACTCAGTCAATGCATCAAAGCGAAAACATAAAAATCAAATTAATCACTATAATAAACAAAGACGAGTACTCATGGCTAATTCTACTGTATGCCAGAGAAAATGAAAACCAATAGTTGAACCACGGCGGGCCAAGCCAAAAACATATCGTCAAGCCCCAACCCACTGGTTAAAGTTTTTCGAAGAGGCCGTCATTAAGTCTGAGGCCCGAACCGCCGTCGTGCAAGTAAAGAGTGAAGCATAGCCATCAACAATGATTGAGTGGACAACTAGGCATGCAGTCTGCCGCATAATGTCCAGGCTATAGCCAATTCTTTTATAACGGTTAATAAGTTTTCTGAATTGCTCCGAAAAGTTACAATTTTTCTAAATTTGAGTTCTGTATATGGCATGACAACCCTGAACCTCAATTATTCACCAGCTCTGATTTCGCATTATTTTGATCGCATTAATGTGACAAAGATTTGTCCGTTACAGTGAGCTTTAATAATATATATTTTTAGTCATGACAGACACCTTGTAATCATGTAAGCTCAAGCGACATTACCCTCAAGAGTTTGCATAATATGGTAGAATTTCAGCCATGTTTGACTAGGGAGAAAATTATATGATTTCTTGTTTGAGTTCCTGCCAATAAAGTCTCTTCCAAAAAGAGGTCTACTCTAAAAGGACAGAAATTGCTGAGTTGACTCCCATGAGGATATAAATGTTCTCCATAAATACAAGATATCCTTTTGCTACGATTTTTACGTATTTTGTTCCTAATCCAGTTTATATATAATGAGTTTTAAACAAGTTTTCTGAAAGAAACAAAACTGCAATGTAGTTAGTACAGACCTTATCCATTTCTTACTAATAAGAGGCGAAAGTCAATACCGTATAGAAGGAAGTGCGTAAATATAACTCAATTATGTCATCCTTGTCTCATGTAACCTGTTATTCTGTTTCGTTCAAATGCAAATTTCGTTACATAAGTGGTGTCATAAATCAAAGCATAATATATTCTTTCAAAACACTGCAGTCTGGAGACAAATGCATATGTTTTCACACCAGTTCGAATTTAGAAAGCATCAATTATATGATAACCATTGTCATCAGACTACTAAATAATTGTTTACATTGAGTTTTAGTATAAATTTACCTTTTATCGAAAGGTATCTTTATCATAGCGATTTGACGTAAGGAGTGTGCAATAAATGAAGACTTAACATCTATGTACATATCTGCTTTTTTTTCATGAAAATAAGGAAGAACATGCATTGTTTCGTGCTTTTAAGACTAAAAACACAACAACATACACTACCTATAGCCGAATGCTTATCTGTATTTATATTTAAGAACTGCACCAGATGTAAACGATAAATAAACATACATCCGGCATTGCGCCGTCTACCACCCAATCTAAAAGAGAAAGTATCAATACTCAATACTCATTTATTCGTCGGATTAAGGAATTATGTAACATGACATTGTTGCAACACTTATATGATCATAATAATCTGGAAGAAGCTTTGAATCATGTAAAATATATTTCGAGACATGGGTAGTTCGAGCACAGAGGGTTAATCATGATGCCAAGTCAGGAAGAAAATGGCGATAATACAGGGGGTGTGTGTGTGGGGGGGGGGGGGGGCTGTTTCCCTTCGTGTATACAATAAGAGTATGTTATGTGGACTTATAGACTAGCTACTAGTCGGATATCAATATTATTTTCATCAATCATTAGTAATTATTAATTTACTTAATGTAATAGAGCCATCTACTATTTACTGCTTGCCTCACCTCTTTGATAGCAGCAACTAATCTTGGAAAAAATCGCTTATTTTCATCTGATGATTTCGCCTGTAGACTGCTAAAACATAAACCGTGGATGATATGGGACACTTAATGAAATACAAGAAGAAGAATGTGTTCGCTGTTCGAAAACATAACAGGAAACGTGAACACAGGACACTCTGTGGGTAGCCAAGGGTCCAAAGCGCCTTCTGTCGGACATCGAAGTCACTGATCAACCAGTGCATCCCGCAGCCGGGCTAATCTGAGTCTTCGTTGTGCGCAAATGCAGTATTGCAGGAAATGCTATGTTCCGGCACATATTATTGCATAAAAAGCAGTGTCGCACGTTATTAACAGCCGTGCATTAACCAGGGAAAAGCCGTGTATTAATAAGGCAATTCACGCGCTGTTAATGCACGGCTACACAACTTTCAATATGATCGTACCGGGGCCACATATTTGCTGCCGTTACGAGATGTGTGCTGCCCGGCCCTAGAACGTGCATAGTCAGTGGAAATTACGTTTGAAAAGGCGAATCGGTGAAAAGGCGAAACAAAGTAGTGCGAAATAACGTGAAATGTAGCAAATGTTTTCAATTTTTATGCAATAATAGCGATCGAACATGATTTTTCAATGCATTAACATTCGCCAGGTCCCTTGGGAGGTGTTGAAAACGCCTTGGTTTCCAACACCTCCGATGGGATCTGGCGAATGTTAATGTACGGAAAAACATGTTTGATCCCTATATTAAACTTTCGAATTTCTGGCCTGGCTCTTTACAAAAGGTTTGCCAGAAACGCCATTCACGGTCCCTCCTTTCGTGGTAGAGGGCAATGAGTTACGTGCTATTCAGTGATTAATGATACCTACTAATTAGTCTGTTGCGAACGTATCAAAATTGCTTAGAAATCAATTTTGAGTAGACAGTGTGAATGAAGGGCACCAATATTAGACAGCACCTTTGAAACAACTCTCTAAAGGATGTAGACAGTGTTGATAATATTAACGCAAATCTGTTAGTCTTACTCTTTGTTGCTTTGTGGTTTATTCTACGAGGCGATTTGTTTTATGTCTTACCTTGTGGCATTTTGTTCTTGTGTTTACAGTCCTTTTAGCATTGCGATTACCTCGCTTGGGGAAGAGAGAGCTAATCTCAGTATGTTTTGAACTATTGCAAATATTGCAAGAATGTCATTAGTAAACTGATACATACTAAAGCAAAGAGATTATGGTGCGCATGGCAGAAATTGGAGATTAATGGATATAGTAGGGCTACAAATGGTAAATATTTGTCAGGCCCCGAGGTTATAAAATTTTTTTTCACGCTCAACTCATCTGAGCATGACTTTTTTTTTTTTGCTAATAAATCTCAAATTACTAGCAATTGCAAATTCTTTCTTGCTAAACATAGCTAAGCATGAAAATGTCTCTGCTAATAAATATGAAAATGCTATCCTAATATGGCATTTTCATATTTGTTAGCAGAGAAAGTTTCATGCTCAGCTGAGTTGAACATGAAAAAATGTGAAAAAAAAATGTTTTATAACCTCGGGGCCTGGTTTATGTTTAGTAGCCTCGGTCAATATTGGTATTCTCCGGTGAATATCAGATCATATTCAATGATTCAACATTCAACATTTTTTATTATATAACCAATGAACAGAATGAGTATGAACTTCATACTTCACGTGATGTTCTAATTTTAGGTGACATATTTAACAGAAAAAACCTGAGCCGTTAAACACCATTCACTCGCACTGTCTGATCAGTCTTTGCTTCCGCGAAATTTTGTATTTTAGCTATCCAAAATGCGCCCAGTCAAGATTCTGATCAGATATATTCTGACGTTGCAGCTCAAATATTTATTGTACGTGAACTGTTTAAAACATACGTAAAACACAATAAATACTGTCATGTTAACCCATTTACCCCGAGTGGACTCTTCTACAATCACTCTTTGGATCAGTCCATTTCCAATATTAGGAGTGTCTGGTTAGTGTTTATTATAAACATGTTTTATAGAAATTCATGTATTTAGTGCAAACAGTGCAGACGCTGATCAGACGCCGCGTTCTGTGGCGTCTGATCTGGGTCTACAGTGTTTGTGAAAGTCCCATTTATGGGACACTATGTTTAAATGGGCTAATATAGATGTATAGATACTGGCGTATAAAGCTGCAAAGCAACCTTTTGCATTGTAACAGCCTCTTACACGTGTTTGTGTACTGGCCACTGTTTATAATGAATGCACAACAGACTTTTCAAGACAAATATATATAATCCGCAACATCAAAAAACATAACGTCTGATCTTCACTGTGCGAACTTTAGATAGCCAACCATAAACAGTTTCTTCCAGCGGAAAACAAAGACTGATAGGACTGCTCGTATGCGCAGTCTGATTGGATTCTTCGTTTGGCGAACAAGTTCGAAGCTACGTTTTCTGACGATGCGGCAGAAAAAAATATAATTACAATAGAACACGCAGTTTGCGACTTATATGCCAGTGCTAATAAGTGATATTGGCTGTAATTTCACATATAACTATTCATTAAGCGAGGAGCGAGGTTCTGAGTTGACATCCGTTTTGTCTCAAATAACAATAAATCTGAGTTAATTTGATTTCCATTATAACAAAATGCACTAAATACTACACATAGGTAAGGCTGGTCATCAGATTACAACTGTCATACCAACAAAACATGTTTTGCGCAATATTTTTGTTATGAAATGTCAACGAACCGACAAATATAATAGCCATGAAAACAAAATGTTATCGGAATGCTGACGAGCACGTTTGAACATTCCTAAATGATGACATAACTTTGTAAGAACATGGCTGTATGTTTAGTTACAATCATTTAATATAATAACTAGAGACCCTTAGGGCAAAACATCGCTCACCTAGAACAACTTGCCCAAATCCCATCTTGGATTCCCCATCAGAACGATTTTAGCTATTTTTAATCTACAAGTAACCCCGATACTTCCTATCAAGTAGTGAGCCTTGGAGTTCAGAAGAAGTACGGCGGCCAACTTAGATTTCCTATCTTAACCCATAAACCGCCAATCACAACAATTGTCGTCTGCTTTGTCATCTGTTTGTGATTTTAAAATGCATTTTTGCAAACAGTGTTGACCAAGATCAGACTGCTCCTCTAGAAGCAGCAGTCTGATCTGGTCTACACTGTTTGCCTGTATGCAAAAATAGGTTTGAAAAGTGTTCAAGAATATTCAGCAGGCGACATAAACAGACGACATTTTCAGATGCAGGTTTTCTTGACATTTTAAGTGTTAACCAACTTCAAAGTCACCATTTATTTTCCGTCAAGTTCCCATTAAATTGGACGTTTGGTTCAGAAGGGGATAAAAATAGATTTTCAAGAAGGCGGCCGTGCCAGCAACCCTGAATTTCGGGCAGAAACGATTTGGCTATTGTTGATCGACGTCGCTCTAATATGTCTTACTACATTTGGTGTCAACTGGCCTTTCCGTTCAGTAGAAGAAGTTAAAAAAAGATTTCCAAAGATTTATGAAGTTTTGAATAAACTAATTCCCAGATGTTTTCGTGCGCCAAGTCTGTCTGCGTATGATTTTTCCACGCTTAACACTACACTACCTCATAAAAGAAAGCCTTAATTATTTAAATGAATGGATATTTCATAGGGAAGGTTACCTCTATCTTACACGTAACGGAAGATATGCTTTTTTTCACTTCCGAAAAGCATAGATATTATTCTTTATGGTCATGTCAGAAAGTGTGTGAAGCTCTCATCTTTCTACTTTACAATAATTATATAAGATTTGATACTAATTTATTTAGACAAACTGTGGGTATTCCGATGGGTACGGATTGCGCATCACTTGTGGCTGACTTGTTTTTGGTCTATTATGAAGGAGATTTCATGATGTCTCATTCTGAAGAAAAACAATCGGTTATTGAATCTTTCAGCTTTCCCATTTTCTAATCTGTAGAGTGTTCTTTCCAAAGGCAATCTTTTTGACGTTTGTTTTACTACACTACAGCTGATGTTAGAACGTCTCCCCATAGATCATCATAATGCAGATCATATTTCATTTTTTTGGGAATATTGGGACCATTGTGGCACATTTGAAAATGAAGTTCTGCTCTACGCTGGAGGGCGTAAGCAATGGTACAAATAGTAAAAGCAATATTTTATTCAATACTCCAAATAGATTATTAACTGCTAAACTTCTAAATCAGGGCTATCGGTACAATAAAATCTGTAAAACCTTTTCTAAATTCTATAAATGTCATTTCTATTTAGTTTCAAAATTTAATGTTGGACTTAAATCTCTTCTGCAACTGGGCCTATCGAAACCTGATTTTGATTGTGACTTAGTATACAAATTCAGTAAAAAAATATGCTTGCAATGATTTAGCATTAAATTTAGGAAAATCATTCTTCGACATAAAAAATATTGGATATTACATAAATGTAATACGACAGGCTGCATGCATGGTAATTAACCCAACGGTTATTAACTTTGCTTCCCTCTATGGTTGCACGCCGGCGGGTCGGGCCTCAGACTCTATGACGGCTCCGGCATAAATACTTCAGTAAGTAAGTCGGTTCGTGCCTGACACTCTGGCTCTGGTCGGGCCCACCAGAGTCCAACTGTTGATTTTCGTTTGCTTCAGCATTTCATTTATTCATTTTATTTTATTTTTTTTATGTCAAGTCCTCATCTTATTTTTTATCTCTCTCTCTCTCTGTATTCGTTTGATTTTTATGTTCTCGGAGATGTTGCACTAATGAGTTATTGAATGAATGAATGAATGAAGAAATGTTATGTGTATACCGCAAAAAAAAGGTAAGAGAAAAGTCACACACAATCAGAACTAACTAAGGGCTAAGAGTATTGTGGTCACTTAAATAGATTTAAGCCCCCACCCCCTCATATCCCCCCTCCCACCCCACCTCCAGTAAATTTTACTGACCGTTCCAAGGTTGTAATTCTGCTGTGGTTTTTTTTTATTTTGGATCGCCGTTTGGCCAATTTTGGGAAAGTAATTGTCCTTTTGGCGTTTTTCTTGTAGTGTTTGATTGTGGTACCATTGCTTTAAGTGCATACTTCTTTCCCTTTGGTGCCTTGGACGGAAGGTGTTAGGTAATTGTATCGATTCCTGATCATTGCCTTTCTTTCTATTTCCAAGATGGCAGCGATGGCGGCCAGCTTGCATTTCCTACCGGAACGATTTTAATTATTTTTGATGTTCTGAATCGCCAAATAAATGCTTACCAATTTTCGAGTCAATTGACATTTCAGTTCAGGCGTAGTTCAAAATAGATTTTAAGATGGCTGCCATAGTGGTCACCTTAGATTTCTTATCTGAGCTATTTTAGCCTTTTTTATAATCTACAAACCACCTCGATACTTCCAATGAAGGTTTTTCAGTCAATTGGCATTTCGGTTAACGAGAAGAACTACAAAATATATTTTCAAAATTGCGTCCGTGACAGACATCTTGGATTTTCAGTTAGAACGATTAAGCGCATATTGATTTGCAAGCCCTCCCGATATCTCCAAGTCACCTCGATACTTCCTACCACGTTTTGAGTCAGTATAAGAATAAAATAAAATATATTATAACGATGGCGGTTGTGGAAGCCATCCTGGATTTCCGATCGGAACGGTTTTACTTATTTTTGATCTAGAATTCGCTATAATACTTCAAAACCAAGTTTTAAGTCAAACAGTTTTTTTTTTTGTTCAGAAGAAGAAGTTACAAGCATATTTTCAAGATGGTGGCTGCCATCGAATTTCGGATCGGAACAATTTTTTTTTTTTCATCTAAAAGTTGCCTCGACTAAGTTTCAAGCCAACTGGCCTTTCGGTTCAGAAGAAGTTCATAACAGATTTTGAAGATGGCGTCCAAGGAGGCCATCTTCGGTTTCCGATAGGAACGCTTTAAGGTATTATTGATCAACAAGTCAGCTCGATACTTCCTACCAACTTTCGAATCTAAGATTACGGAACGGAACGAGTTTGGCTATCGTTGGTCTACAAATTGCCCCGATATTTCAAGGTCAAACAAAGTTTCAAGTCAATCGGTCTTTCTTTCAGGAGAAACTCAAAATATATTTTAAAGATGGCGGTCATCTTGGATTTTGGGTCGGATTGATTGTTAGCTTTTTTTTATATCTACTGGACACCCTAATGCCCCGAGCCAAGTTTCGAGTCAATCTGTTTGACGGTTTGAGAGGTGTTGTTGAAAATATGAACAGCTAACGGACAGACCAACTGACTTTCTCCCAAGTGGGCATTTATGTGCCTAAGCATCAACATTGAAATACTTAAGTGAGGAAATCTCAATCTTTTTTTGCAATCTAAATAACGCTTTTATGGAATAATTTACACTAATAACTGACTACTTACGTGGCAAACTGTTCAAATTTATAGCAATCCCTTTACCTTGTCGTATGTACGGACAAACGGACGGACGGGCGGACGACGGTCAGAAGGCGACGGCATAAACTGACCTGGAGCTTCATTCAAGGTGAGCTTATGAGATTAAAGGGGAACGCAGTATAAGTTGTAAGTATGTAATGGAGCAAAGTGCTTAACAAGCCATTTATTTTGATGCAATCGTTTTCGAAATCGGCCTAGAAATAAGGAAGTTATGGTGGTTTGAATACATTTATAATGGCTGTCATGGATGCCGCCAAACTGTAGGCTTTGTGACGTCACATAGCCCAAATTAAATATGCAAAACAAATTATAAAGTGTTTTTAAGAATAATTTTGCTACAGATGTTTTTATAATATTTTAATTCTAGTGACAAGCAATCATTTCCCCCAAAATAAACCAACGTTATGAGAATAACTACCTATATGAAACGAACTTCATTTTTTATGGAACCTCATTAAATATTCAAAATGACGGCACCCATTCCACCAATGTTTAAATATTAAATTGTCTATAACTTATTTAATTTTCCACCGATTTTGATCAAATTTGTGTCAAAATTTATTGTTTGTAAAGTTCTTTACTTTAAACACAATACCTTTTAATCTTGCGTTCCCCTTTAAGACACCTTTGGTCGACTGGTTTCAGATGCATTTGGTTATTTGGACCGCATCAAGCGAAAAAGTGCCTTCGAACACGTGTAAAATGCGCAGATTCAGATCATCATTTGGGCATTCTCTCCATTCATACATTTTGTAGTATGCAATACTTATGTAAGCGGACAGTAAATGTCCTGATCATACTGCGCGGATGCTTAGGCTGATCTTGGCCTTTGCTGTCTGCATACTCCCGAAGGCACGTTTTCGCAAGACGCGGTAAGTTTAGTTAAATGATTTACGCAAGAAAAATATGTTGCTTATCCCATATGAAAAAGTTTACTTAATAAAATGTTATAGTGTAGACCCTATGAGCCACATCGCTGTAAAATCCGACTTTTGACATGTGGGAACAGCGCATGCTTAGAAGTGATGGCACATGTACATTGTCACAGGCATAATTGACAACAATGACGTCACACGTGTAAACTTTAACCTTTATCAATTTCGTGGCTAGAAAATACGCTTTGGCATTTCTCCTTAAGAAACAATTTACATAAAATGTCAAAGCATTTTTTCTGTGAAAAAATATGTACATACAATGTATTTCAAAATGTCGTTCGCTGTATTATTTATCCAGCAGACAGAGAATAAAAAAAAGTTCTGCGCATGTTCCGGCTTGACTACGTGTGTGCGAAACCTAATATTAAGACAACCTTTGTCGTGATGAGATAAATGATTAAATAATAGTAATTTAGCAGCGATAGATATTGAACGTCACGTCATTTGAAAGTCTGTCCATTGGAACTTGACGTCATTTGGAATAATACACAGTGACTTATCTACAATATCGAATGTGTCAAACGTGATCAAATGCATGCAGCTGGTTTAGCAGCACCTTGATCTGGAGCTGTACTGTTTGCTCAAAAATGTGTATTTGAATATTTTAGATGACATGTGCATTAAATTCTACAGTCACCGGAATTACGTCGTTCGATTCTCTCAAAACCTTTTCAGTAAAGGTTTGAAATTGTGACGAGTGAAAAATGCATGTACATGCAGAATTTTATTCAAGCAAATATATATGTAAACGCTGTGTTACGGACCGTATTGTTGTACATTTTGTACAGGAATTAATACAACCGGCCAACTTTGGACTGTTTCAGCAGCTCCAGGAAAGTGAAAGTGTACGAAGAAACTGGATTGTTTTGCCTATGCAACGTAAACTGAACCGTCCACTTTTAATTTACTTTGTGCCAAAATTTATATGTGAACATTTCCGGTCTTATCTTGTCAACTAAACAGTTTACAAGATAGAGTTGGTATAGGGGTGTTCTTAATTGTTTAGTAAACAACTACACAAAATGCGTTTAAAGGCACATAGAAACGTTTGCATCAGTTTTATTGAAATAAATACCAGGTTTTCAGCTTCCTGTCATGTCAACCGTACAGACTCAGGAAAATCCTCAGTCATTTGTAGTTATGTTTTACTAAAAACAAAGCTTGACTTCATGCGTTAGGCTCTATCGTTATGGACAAAGACTTGTACACATCATTGCTTACCTTTATAAAAGACCACCAGTGTCTTATAATTATTTGCATGGTTAGTATCATCAAAGAATTCCTCAAATAACATGGTACGTCTAATTGTCAGTTGTTTATCATAATGATTAAGTCCAACAATACAAACATTATGAAACAAAAAAATAAAACTTTTACACAGTGTCATATACATAGTCACTGATGAAATCATAAATGACGTCTAAGGAAACATCTGATCGATAAAACGCAGATGCAGCATACCACTAATCAAACTTAAGGATAGTTAAGAAAACTGAGCTGTAAAAAGAACCTGAGTGGTACAGCATACTTGATGAAGTATATAACTTTAAAAATGACATGGTGATACGTGTATAAGAAATGGGTCCCTCTGTTGTTTCACATTTGGCTGGTTGTTTAAACGTACCCTTATTTCAGCTCGAATATCTCCTATCCCTGATAAACAAGGGAAATGTTACTTAGCCAAAACTCGGCATGGAGTTTCCTCTGACGATCGGGTAAAGAGATTAACGATGTTTGAAAGCACAATTGCGCCAGATAATACGAACAGCAGTATCAGCAGAAGGAGAAAACAAGACCGTGTTTGATGTTAATTATACAATTCTGTTCGATCAAGCTACAGTTTCAAGCTTCTAAACTATTTTTGTCGAAAAAAGCCATATTCATTGAATGTTTTATTCTGTTTATCTCGGACGTCTTATAACTGAAAAAGAAACATCTTTAACTCTCCGGATTTAGCAATGATTTCCTTTTATTCTTTTCAGACAAAACACAGACCCCAAGGCGGATTCAGATTTCATGTAAAATCTTCACGATGTCATTGGATACCATCATAAAGACATGTCTATCGGATGTAGAAACAAACAAACGAAAAAAAAAACAAACAAAAAAAAACAACAAAACATGTAACACTTGTTTCGTAGTGCATGTATCCAAAGTAATCTAATTAATACATGTCTTTGCATAATTATTCGTTGTTCGCACTTCTGATGTGAGTGACTCCCTAGCAAATCTGAAATAAGAAAATAATCTGACATAAGTATTTGCCCTAAGATTATGGAAAGACGGCTTTCGCGAACATGTAAACCCTGATTAGACGCCCTTGTCCAACAAATGTAAGACCAATCAGTCGCAAGCTATCTGGGTTTTTTATTTTTCTCTATACAAAAGCAGTTTTTATTTGGTTATTTTTGACAATTTACAGATAATTTTGAAACTGTACAGGGTCTCAAATCTTGATGACATTAAGGAGAATGAAGACCAAAATTTGTTTTGCTGCCATTCTGAAATGTGGTCTGCTTTGAACATAACGACTTTGATAAACTTGGAATCTCATTAAAAAAGTCAAAAACAGTCGTCTCTAGTGGCGTTAAGTCTACAGTATGTATACAGTCTTGTTTAAAAAAAATGCAAGTAGACCGCAATATATTGGGTGCGGTATAGAATACAAATCCAATTATTTCTTAAACGAATCATTACGGAAGTCATTCCTAATGAACAAATGCGATAAAGAAATAATAACGTATCTCCAGACAGACTATTATTTGATCACATACAGCTAAAAAGAAGCCTTGTAGAGTATGCGATCACTATAAGGAAGATCATTCTGTCAATAATGGTACTGGCGTTTTCAGATATAATTTATATGATCGGTACTTAATAAACGTTTGGTCCTATTTAAATTGTAGATGTTCTCCCGTTTGTGAGCGAAACAGGCTCTCTTGAGTAGTTTGTTATATATAAGTAGATCAGGTATTGTAACATAAATTGGCTGAACAAACTGAGGTACTGGTTCGAAACATACCACAATAAGCATTCATTTCAACCTCAGTTTAGACAATAGATTTTAAAATCGAATGTCTACACCTAGGTTAAGTGAGCCACATCTTGCAAGGATAACATATGTGTAATGTGCCAAATTGTTTTGTGGTTGTTCCTGCTGGGATTTGTTTTACATGTTTTGTCTTGTGTGTTGTCTTATTGTTATGTTTAGTGGATCCTGTCTAGCGATGCGCTCACCTTATCGGGGAATAGGGAAGTAGTTGCTTTACTTTTTGGTCTTGGATTTGTGTACTCTCTATGATGTTTTATGTTTTTCCTCTTGGTATCATTGTTAGGCTATAATGTGTAACTCGTAGTCATCGTCAATACTGTTCATTGGTTCTTGTAGAAGCTGTAAAGTAGAAATATAGCAGAACACGGGATATAAATGCACCTTTAAAAAGCCGTGCTCATCGCTATATGTCTGAATGAGTAGAACGCAGGAGGCTCACTACTTTATAATGTAGCGCAACAAACTATAGACGACCTGAAAGGCTCAATGCGCTTTCTGCTTTTGTATACATTAAAAGTTTCGTTTTCCCAATTGTAACATCGCGATGTTACAATTGGGAAAACGAAACTTTTAATATATATATATATATATATATATATATATATATATATATATATATATATATATATATATATATATATATATGTATTTTATATATATATATGTATTTTTATTAATATTTTATGTAGGTCATGGAGAACATCATTAGTGTAAACTGTACCTAGGGGTTTAAATAGATATGTTCAGAAAATAAAGTAAGCTAATAGTTATTCTTGAAGTTCCAATCGCCATTCCGTCACAATTGATAACGTAATGACAGAATGATTTACAAAAGTAATTTATTTGAAATTGTAAACTGTCGCATTTAGCAACGTGTGGTCTGTCGTTCAGGATTAGAAGATGCATTCATCTGATAATTGCTTTTGACAAACCTTTAAAGCGTTTATCACAGAACGCAAACAGATGACATATTTTATATATTTATTGATTCTTCTTGGTATTTAAAAAAAAAAAAAAAAAAAAAAAAAAAATACAACATTTAATGTGCATCAGCTGTTACTATGATATGCTAAGTCTTATTTTCACTAAAACCTGCTACTAATTCTACTAAAATAGAATGCCATCTGCTAAACGTTTGCAAGCACTGTAAGGGTTAATGATTGATCGGCTTTGAAAATAGGTTGGTAATAGATTAAATTGTGTCATACCAAAGTATCAAACAACTGTGCTTTTATTTCCGTCTATATTTGTATTCAGTCGACTATAATTAATCATAAGGGGTCCACAAACAATACTTAAATAAAAGAACGCATGAAAGTGAATACAAATTTAGAAACTTTGCAAAGTCATTTTTTGTTGTTCTTGTTTGTCTGTTTGTTTATTGGTTTTCATTTACGACTTTCCAAACCATTGATAGGATTTATTGAAGAAGTCACTTGGATAATCTTTTTACCGTATTTACTTTATGCATTCGGACAGACAGGCTCAGATCAGACGCCACGTAATGCGGCTTCTGATCAGGGTTTGCACTGTTTTCCACTCATACAGCTGTCTATATACACATAAAGAGTAAATATAAAAGTGTTGTTCAATAGTTAGGAAAAATATGGTAAAGAATTAAAGTGTCCGAATACTTAGGGTAAATACGGTACTACAACAATACCTAAGAAGATTGTTGAGAATACAAAAATGCTGGAATATCAATTTACTAAACCCGGAAGCAAATATATCGAAAACGATTTTTTTTTACTGTTTTATTATTTTTTATTATTAAGATTCATTTTTAAAGATTATTCTGATAACTGATGTAGAATATATATATAAACATGTAGAATGGTCTATTCAGCATTAAAAAAAAGTGTCTTTCCTTCGGAGAAGTGTTTCTGCAAGAAGTTATTTTCCAGAAGGTAATATTTCGTCTTATTTATTTATTTATTTATATATTTATAAACATGACATAAATGACCCATTAGGCTGTTTTTAAATAAAAATATTGTTTATAATATAATATACTAGCGGAAAAAAGAAACGCAATTATTAATTCTGGGGTTGTATTTTTAAAGAAAATTGTGGATTTCATTTGATTGTTTAATTTTTTTAATTCTTTATTTCATTTTCTGTTAAATGCTATTGGTTTAGTGTCGTATAACAGACGACGTTTGCAATAAATAGCATTAAACACAGACACCCAACGTTATTGAATAATGGGTATCAATAGCGCGTGTGTCCACCACGGACTGCTGTCGCGGTTCTCACTCTTCTAACCATAGACCCGACTAAGTTGTCAATGGTCCTTTGAGGGATATTATTCCACTCTTGAATAAGAGCTAGCTGGAGCTGTGCGACGTTGTTCGGTACGTTGACGCGCTTCCTGACCCTCCTGTCCAACGCATCCCAAAGGTGCTCGATTGGGTTTAAATCTGGACTGTATGGGGGCCAATCGAGCACTTGGACATTATTCTGGTTGAGGAAGTCGCGACAAACCCTGGCAACATGCGGTCTCGCGTTGTCATGCTGAAACGTGAGATTATGAGCATTGACAAGCGGGAGGACGTGAGGCATAAGCACCTGATCCCGATAGCGTACGGCTGTAAGATTACCCTGAATAACCACTAGGGGCGTTTTCACCCCATGGGAAATCCCACTCCAAACCATTACGGACCCCCCCCCCTCACCCAAATCTGTCGACCTCGTACGCAAGCGTCAGAATATCGCTAACCAAGACGTCGATACACTCGTTGTTCTGCTCTGCTTCACTGATTCTTTTTGCTTCGTATTCGCCAGCACCCCTTCTGATGAGGCCTCGCCACTTTGTTCGATCCTGTGCAATGTATTCCAACGACTCTGCTGGTATGTTGAAGTCTTTAAGGGAGGCTTTGAGGGTGCCCTTGTATCGCTTCGTCTGACCATCATGGGAGCGTTATATATATGTACCGTATTTAAGATTTAAACAAACTTAAACAAAGAATTCCGGCCCAAGATCATTACTGATGCAAGTACTTCAGAAAGTAATGCATAGAAAGAAATATGAAATACCGCTGGGCTGAGTTCTGGTTAGTTTGAAAATCGAATACGGCTTTCGAATACCGCTTAAGCCGGCGCTGGTGGCGTATGCAGCCTCGCAAACTACAATGTTACATAATATGAAGAGACTCAGTTAAACCGAGTCTCCGATTTTTGCAATTTTGTGTGTTCTTTATTGTGAAAGGCAATCCTTTTTTACTTTTATTCCGACCCAGGCCGGCTGCGACGGCAGCGCTTACCACTTCAGGTTTAGGAGATATAACCACTGCACCACTACGCTTGCTAAAAACTAGTGTCAAGGCTCACTAGTGTGCTTGATGTCTCTGAATGATCTGTCGGATACGATATACTTTTGGTGCGCTATCACATGATACTGAAGCTTGAAATATTTATATGCGCATGACTTTCTGTAGTGCATAGGTCCAGCACGTTTACCACTTTCGGAGGCATTCTTTGCAGTTCTGGTGCCAAAATTATTTCAAGTGCGTTTAGAACTAATTCAAGTGCGTTTAGAACTAATTCTGCAGTAGATATAAACACACTTTACCTTAAGAACACACTTTATCTTAAGTGGTTGCCCTGAACATGAAAATCGAAGGTCGTCTGAAGATCAACTTGTCCTTGCACTGTCTGAGACCTAATAAATGATATTGCCAATCATTTCAAAGACATGTCACATAACGAACCATATCGTTTCTGCTTTTGGACTGCTGTAGCGCAAGGTCCTATTATTCATCATTCGAAATAATACCATAAAACAAAACATTTGTGGATCAAGAACATTTGCAAAAATGCACGATGCATATAAAAATGTCAATCGCACTGTCGCCTGATTCTTACAAGGGCCCGTGTTGCTTCGCAATATACTGTTTTTTGAATCTAGTATAAATGTTCTGATAAATAACATCGATTGATTTGCAATGGTCTAGCTTCTCAAATTTACAGCTGCACTATGTTAAGATTAAACCGTTTGAGTAGGGTCATCATTTTACAGGCAAGGCATATGTTTGTTGTTGGCTGTTTCCTAGTTTCCCTATATTTCATTTTACACAATCTAACCCGCTGTTAGAAAAGGCCCAAGAAGAACGGAACCTTTCATTGTCTTAGTCATCAGTATGCAAACATCCATGGCCTACAGGCTGGTGATAAAAAGCTGTTTTCACTAACATAAACGGTTCCATTAGAAACAAAATACTTAGAATTCTGATTTGCTGATGTTTATAGCATTATCTACATGCTTATAAATTCAGGTAGGGTTGATGTAGGCTAACGTTAAATAGTAATAGAAAGCATTTGTCAATACCATCATTTGTTGTAAGGTTCAGAAACAAAGTACTTATGACATTAATTGTATGTTGATAAGCTAAGGCTTACATATATACAGGTATATAGCTCCTGAGTAGGGTAATCCAAATCCCAGGAACAAAATTAAAATAATAATAGAAAATATTTTAAATACTGATAATTAAGTGAGAGTGTTAGAAAACTCATTTAAGATTCTGATACTGTCAGTATTTTCATTGTGATTCTATACATATCCTGGACTAGGGCAGACAACATCTAAAGGACAATAAATGTGGTAAGTAACCAGTAAACTGTTTTCACTATGATGTTGTAGGTTTTAGGCCAAGATAAGCTTCCTACGTTATATTGGTTGCCTAGCTTCACAAAAGATCATACAAAGCATGGTTTATTGCAGATTTAAGCTCTTGTACCACCACTGAACTTTCTAAATTGTTGACTTCTTGTCTTACTGCCATGAGAAAGCATGCAATTAAATATTGCGATAAGGTCTACGAAAGATCAGGTAAGAATCTGTTTCGGTCTATCAAACATTCGAATGAAGAGTCTACGAAAGATCAGGTAAGAATCTGTTTTGGTCTATTAAACATTCGAATGAAGATTTGAATAAACTAAAATCCGGAAGTTGTCGTGCATCAAGTTTGTCTACGTATGATTTTACCACGCTTTACACTACACTACCTCATAATCTTATAAAAGAAAAACTTAATGATCTAAATGAATGTACATTTAATAGAAAAGTTTCCCTCTATCTTGCATGTAACGGAAGAAATGTTTTTTTGTTTGTTTTTTTTTGTTTTGTTTTTTTCACTTCCAAAAGCATAGGAATTATACCTTATGGTCATGTCAGAAAGTGTGTGAAGCTCTCACTTTTCTACTCAACAACATTTATATAAGAGGTGGTACTTAGCTATTTAGATAAATTCTTGGTATTCCGATGGTTACAAATTGCGCATCGCTTGTGGCTTATTTATTCTTATTCTGTTATGAAAGAGATTTCATTATGTCCTTTTCCGAAGAAAAGCAACCTGAAATTATAAAGGCTTTCAGCTCGACGTCAAGATAATTGGACGATTTATTAAAAAATTATAATTATCTATTTCGATGGATTGATTAGTCAGATTTGTCCTTCCGAGCTTAAATTAAATAAAGTAATTTCTTCTGAAACTAAAGCCCCATTTTTGGACTAGCATTTGCCTATTTAAGATTGGTTTATTTCATGCACAATTTATGATCAAACGCGATGATTTTGATTTTGACATTGTAAATTTTCCTTACTTGGATGGGGATGTTCCTTTCGAGCATCCTTCGGCGTTTATATCTCGCAACTTATTTTGTTCGCCAGAGTGTCCAGTCATGCTTCTGACTTCAGCACTCGAAATAAATTGTTAACTGCTAAACTTCTCAATCAGGGTTATTGGTACCATAAACTCCGCAAAGCCTTTTCTAAATCTTATAGACGTCATTTCGATTTAGTTTCAAAATTCAATGTTGGACTTAAATCGCTTCTTGAACAAGGCCTATCGGAACCTGAATTTTATGATGACTTAGTATATAAATTCAGAAAATGAATATATGCTTGCAATGATTTTAGCACTCAATTTCAACAAATGATTCTTCGATATATAAAGATTGGGTACAGCATAAATGTAATACAACAGCCTGCATGCATGATATTTAACCCAATCACTGTTAATTAGTTTGCTTCCTTTGGTTGCACGCCGGCGGATCGGGCCTCAGACTCTATGACGGTTCCGGCCTAAAGACTTTAAAGTAAGTCGGTTGGTGCATGATGCTCTGGCTCTGGTTGGGCCAACCGGAGTCCTACTGTTGGTTTTGTTTCTTACGTCTACCTTTAATACAGATTGAGATATTGACTTTCCAACAGTCTGCACATACAACTGTATAGCGAAGCAAATTGACTTTGCTGTGCAAACGCCAAAGGATAACCTATGATAACAATTTTAACAATCTTGTAGACTTTCTATCGCCAGTGCTTTAAAACAAGGTTCAAAGCTTTCGATTGTCTTACAAAAAAAAAAAAATAAATAAATAAAAATAAATAAATAAATAAATAAAAATAAAGCTTTTAAAGTGTTCCACATATATTGGCTTGCCGGCCATCTTTGTCTACAGACCGCGCCTATTTGAACTTTTCTTTCCCCTACCTCATACTTATTATGAAATTTTCTTCAAAGTGGCCTAATGGAATAGGAGAAGATGTTGAAAACAAAGTTAAAACATACTCGGCGGACGAGGTCCAGTGATTGTAGCTTATCTTGAGCCTTCGGTTCACCTAAGCTAAGAATATAAGATTGCCTTGTTAATATGACGAACGAACTTAAGACGACTGGATACACATAGTAAATTGTATGCCATTTACCTACCAAGTCCATTCAGAAAAGAGGTCTATACTAAACAGAAAAAGAATTTGCTCCCATGGGAGCAAATTCTTCCCTTTTAGAGTCGATCATTTTTTCAAAGGTGAGAACAAATAAATTTGACAGAGTTGTCTCTTGACAGTGTATCCCGTCCTTTCAGTAGCATTGGGACATGTATCTCAGAAAATCTTGGAAATGGGAGCACTATATTACCTGTTAAGTAGTGCAAATGTCCTTGCAGAAGAAATGTTGCCAACTGTTAAAGTCTGTATTATTTTTCAGTCTGAAGATTTGGAGTATTTGTGGCATTATCGTTTCAATTAATCTGTCTATTTCATCCCTTAATTCAGTGTGTATATTATTCTCAGAAGTGTAAATCCTTATATGGATCTGTCTGGCTGATAACAACTTCATTCCATCGTTGTCAATAAAGTTCTCCATAAATCTCCAAACGAGCAATCTCGGCTTCTCAATAATAATATCATGAAGATCGTGTGCAGAATCGTTTGTAGGTATAAGAAGTCGTATATTATTCTGTCAATTTTGATACGTTTTCTCTTGAAACAAAAAAGGTAGTTTAGGTTCATATACATTTTGATTATTCACTACACTGTTTTTTCCTTATAATGCATTGCAATTGTAAAAAAATTATACGGTACAAAAACATAGGTTTGTTCTCGCCGAATATTTACGTGCGCTGCTTTTCAAATAGCGAAACATGAGAAGGCGCAGCAAAATATATCTGCTCGTAATACATACACAGATTTGGCAGTCCAGGTACCCGAATACACACGTTTCTTGTCGGTGTCATCATGTATCTGAACAAAATAAAGTGAGCATTCTACATCTAGAATCTAATGGTCTCAAATAAAAAAAAATAAGATACTATTGAAAACCGATAGATAATCCATATTTCGCATGTGTATCAGTATTGCATATAGTTATCGTGAAACAGCGAGGTACAGTCGATCTTGGACGCTAGAGCTATAAACCTTGTCCTTGTAGTTTACTGCGCGAGATATAAAGTGAGCTACGTTTGGAATTATGCAATGAATACTCGGTTGCTTAGGACTGCAATATGCTCTTTATTTCTGGCATCAGTATATGACACAAGTATTGTCTTTATCATCGGAGTCGAATGCAAACTTCTGGATTTAATATTGCTCTGCCTCAGAGACCAGTAGATGCTCCTGTATAGCTAGGCACAACCAGCCTATAATTTTAAATTTTCTCCTTGTCATTTTTTTCTGAAGTACATGGACCATTTCTGTTTAGAATGTTTCCGTAGAAACTTGTATCTGTCCATAACTTTCTAAAAGCTTTACAGCCTCGGTTGCCGTTAAGTTGATCAGAAAAGAATACTCTCTCCAAATCGTTTCTATAATTTCTGTTACCAGTTTTAACCACACATGCACTAAACTCCACATTTTCTAATCCTAAATATTTTTAGCCATACATTTAGTTGGTGACCATTCTTTTCCTTTAAATGTGTAGCACTCAAGTATGCATCGTAAGGGTATATAGGTCAACAAATCCGTCAATGATCAAATGCTCAAACTTTTAATATGTGCTTGAAGTAGCAAGCTTCCTACGTTACACTAACTAATTTCCGAAAGGTTATCTGTCTCAACCCCTAGGTATGCTTGAAATGCTCAAACCTTCAATATATGAATGAAGTAACACTCCCTACCTTACAATAAGAAAACACACACAGACACACATACACACACACACACACACACACACAAAAAAAAAAAAACAAAAAAAAACGAAGGGTCATCTGCCTCAAACCCTAGGTATACACATGTATCAAATCACGGAACCTTTAAACGACTTAGCTTCTGAAATTGCTGTCAGCTTTCAGCAAATTTCAGCTAAGGAAAACGCCAGTTCATATGATATGGCTTTGCTATATTAAGAGCATGTTTCAATTACATCAGTACTTTTTGTCATATGGAATGTCTCGTTTAAAATGGAGACTCCGTTTCGTTCTTTTCTCTGTACTTTGTTTCAATGGCCATTCTTAATAGATTTTATTATACTTGATGATTGAGCCCATTCTGGCCAGTTTTAAAATCAAATACCATTTAGGGACCGACCTACTGATTTTTAAAGGACGCCGAGTTGACGGGAAAATGTTTTCGGGTTTGGATTTTAGTTTTTTTAACGACGCGAGCATGTCTTTTTATTCACGTTTTTACAAAGCGAACAATAGTACTGACCCTGGTCTTGGTTTTTAGGGGCAAAAGACGGTCCTGTATTTTTTTTTGTCATAATATCTCTCTTCCCTCTTTCACACGAGCCCTTAAAATTCAAATGGTGGCTTCTTTAAACCGGTGCTAGGGGGCGTATGCAAGTTTGCAAACTACATTCTTGTAAAAGGAAGTGACTTTATAAAACTGAGTCTGCGAACTGCGTTCTTCTGTGTGTTTTTTTAGTTTCATCTTACTTCACTGCTAGTGTTAAGTGTTGTGTGGCGGCCGTAAAACGTCTCCCTGTACTTCATCATAATGCCGATTATATATTTTATTCCTTATGGATCACTGAGCTCATTCGGGTCACTTTGAATAACAAATACAACTTCAGCCAGTACCAGGGGCGTATGCAGCCTTGCAAACTACATTGCTGCATATACATAGACATAATAAAACTGAGTCTCCGAATTTCCTTTTTTTTTTTTTTTTTTTTAGTTTGCGTGTTCTGTTTCCAGAGGTCCAGAGGTAACCCTTAAAATTAACTCCAGACAGCGGTGTTTAGTGCAGTGCAACGTAACGGTCGTAGAACGGCTCCCGTGCCTCACAATATATATATATATATATATATATATATATATATATATATATATATATATATATATATATATATATATATATATATATATTTTTTTTTTGTGGGGGGGGAGGGAGTGGGGTGGGGGTGAGGGGGTCGGGATGTGGTGGGGGTAGGGTGCGTAGTTGAGCCCATTCTGGTAGCTGTGAAAATCAAATTAAGCCAGTTAAAAGAGTGATGTACAGCTTCCAAGGGCATTCTTAAATGGGTATATCAGCGCATTCGCAAACAACTACACCTGCCAAAGTTATGCTATTTTATGACGTAGGTTGATAGTGGAGTGTACTTTGAATACCTTGCACCTTATGTAATGGATAATAGCAGTCAGTTTCAGTATCCACCAGCATATAAATCTGACATGATGTTTGGTAAAATTGTCAAAGACAATGACAAACATAGAACTATAAAATTAGCTTTAGCTAGTTGTCGAGAATATAATTCCACAAACGTGACCAATGAATAGTTCAAACCAATTACAGTCATCAAGGTTTTTGAGTGCTCATTTGAACGTCTAGTTACCGAAGTTATTTTACCTACTCTTGCAAGAGTCTTACTTGGTCTATACATAATACAGATAACGATATTATTTTCTATCTGGTTTTGTAGTTTATGCAAACATCGTGTTGTCTGATTACATTGAAGTTGTCATAGGAAAAGCCATCATGCATATCTAAGCAGACCAGTCCCCTACTCGCAGTTTGCTATATGCTATTCATATTCATTTATTTTCAACTGTATTTAGTCTGAGAGATGCAGGTACTGACCAGACCTCATAGAGACGTAAGACTGACAGGAGTATCGCTGTTTGTAGATGCTATTAGACAGTACTAGCAATAAGGCAGTATTGCCTAATGACCAATGTTGTCTGCGTGATTGGCTTTTATCGAATTTAAAACGTCTTTCATGTCTGCAAGCTAATAGCTATTGAACATTTCATTAGGATTATTAACATTTTACGTGTCATCATGATGTGCAATTCCTATTTGATATGACATGCTCGGAAGAATTATGAGTTTTATTTATCAAATGACTTCATTAGCAGTCAGAGATAAAGTGAAAAACATAAATATAAACTGTACAAACATTTATGAAGACATCGTTTTAGCTAATATATGTTATATACACATGAGGGTACATTTGTTTATTTGTATTTTGACAGTATAAAGTTTATGGTCATATTATACCTATACCTTATCGTCCAAGAATGTTCCAAGCTAAACCTTCATGGGAACTTTCTGACAGTTATGAATACCCTATTTAGCACAGCGACTTCTTTACTCTTTTATTTTTATTTCTGATGGCGTTTGATCACAGTTGCATCAAGGGAAGGTTTGCTTACGCTGTACGTCTGTATTTAACATCGACCTAAATTTCCATGTTCAAAGGTTTGATAACTTTCATAGAAACAGTAAACAGAAAGGAAGGCAATTATCATGAATCGATACATTTACCTAACATCTGCCGTCTAGGACACCGAAGGGAAAAAAGGACGCATTAAAGCAACGGCGGCAAAATCCAACCACTGCAAGCAGAAAGCCAAAAGGACAGTTTTTTTCCCCCAAAAATGGCCAAACGGCTATCCAAAATAAAACTGGGACTGATAAATCGATTTTACGTGGTCACAGCCCTCGCCCTTAGTTCTGCCATGGTATACACAAGACATTTGTTCACCCCGCGTAAAGGGTTTCTAACTCATCAGTGCAACATCTCCGAGAACATAAAAGTCAAACAAATACAAAGATAAAAAAACGAAGACGACTCGACAGCAAGAAATAACTGAAATGCAAAAGCAAAAGAAATTCAACAGGTGGACTGGTGGGCCCGACCAGAACCAAATATTCAGGCACCAACTTATTTAAAAGTCTTTAGGCCGGAGCCGTCATAGTCTAAGGCCCCACCCGCCGGCGTGCAACCAAAGAGGGAAGCAAAGTTATTAACAGTGATTGGGTTAATTACCAGGCATGCAGTCTGCCGTATTACATTTATTGTGTGCCCAGTTTTTATATATCGAAGAATGATTGTACGACATGGGTGCTAAAATCATTGCAAGCATATATTGTTTTTCAGAATTAATATACTAAGTCACAATAAAATTCAGATTCCGATAGACCTTGTTGCAGACAAAATTTAAGTCCCACCTCGAATTTTGAAGTTAAATCGAAATGACGTCTATAAAATTTAGGAAATGGCTTTGCAGCGTTTATCGTACCGATAACACTTACTTAGAATTTTAGCAGTTAATAATTCATTTCGAGTGTTGAAATCAGTAGAATGACTAGACACTCTGGCGAACCGAAGAAGTGGCAATCCTTTCGATTTTTTTTTACTACACTGCAGCTGTAGAACGTGTCCCCGTACATCACCTTAGTGCAGATTATATTTCATTTCCTTTGGAATCGTTGAGATCATTGGGCCCATTGTGATATATTTGAAAATTGAGTTCTGCTCATATATACGCTAAAGGGCGTAAGCAGTGTTGCAAACTTCATTACTGCTTATGAAGAGTTTCAATAAAACCGAGACTCCCATTTTCTGACCTGTAGTATGTTCCTTGTTTCCAAAGGCAATCTTTCTGATATATATTGTGATATATAAACACCGTAGGATGCTCAGTGAGGAACATCCCGATCCAAGTAAGGAAAGTTAGCAATCTCAAGATCAAAATCATCGCGTTTATCATAAAGTTTGCGTGACATCTCATCTAAAATGGACAAATGTAAATACAAAAAACGGGTTCAGTTTCAGAAGAATTTGCTTTATTAAACTGAAGCTCTAACGGATACACTTGATTGATCAAACCATCGAAGTAGTTAATGTCAATATTTAATAATCCTGTCGTCCAAATATCTAGAAGTCGAGCTGACAGCTTCAATAACTTCAGATTGTTGTTGTTGTTTTTTTTTTTCAGAAAGAGACATCATGAAGTCCCTTTCATAGCAGAAAAAGAACAAACCAGCCAAAAGCGGTGTGCAATTCTTACCCATCGGAATACCCACGGGTTGTCGAAATAGCTTAGTACCAATCCCGAAACAAAATTGTCAAGTAGAAAGGTGAGAGCTTCAAACACTTTCTGACATGACCATAAAGTATAATTCTGGACATTATGTTTGGACTAGTTGCATCAATATTTTACGACTAATATATACTAGTTTACTTGCTGCTTTTTGTTTCCTTAGAAAGTTTATGTAATCTGTTTGGATACCAAATACCAATGATGGGCTATCCACAAAGAGCATGAATAAAATAACAGAAAATCGCATTAAGAAGCATATTAAATTAGTTTTAGTTGAGAATATTTTGAAACATACCCTACCTGTACTGGAGATGACAATATCTAGTAAAAAAAGATTGCCTTTGAAAACAAAGAACACACAAACTCACAAAAATCGGAGACTGGGTTACACACTCGTACTGCCTTGTGATAGAATGCAGGACCCAGTCCAGCGAACCGGGTTTGATTCCCGGTCAGGAAAAAATGTGATGTATTTTTTCACCTGTTATTTACAAATTATTTTAGACGGTAGCACATTACTAAAAAAGACAGTATTCCACTTTGCCCTCACGTTTAAGCATGCAAGCAAATAGATACTCAACAAATTAAATCAACACATGACAAGCGTACCCAACAAGAACTCCAACCAGTCTGACCAGGGTCTTCGCTATGGGCTAGGTGGCCTAACAAACACGCAAGGTTTCTTTCTGCGGACATCAAAGATTCTGAGCTGACTGGGAATGCACAGCTATCTGAGTCGTTCGCTGGTAACACAGATCATTATGTCATTTTTGTCATGACGTGGCTCATTTAAGAACTAAAAAGTTTTAAATATATTATTACTGAGATAGCATGAATCCGGTGGATTATGTTTGATAGTGTCATGTCACTTCCTGTACAATGTTGATCTTGATCATTCAGGCGCTTTTCATAGTGAATGAAACCACAGGTAATTCTCTATATATGTATTAGCTTTGCATTTTGATAAAATTTTATATCGCAATATCTTAAAGAACGACTGCAGATTTTTCAATGAGTTGTTTTCAGCAGTTACCTGAAATATGATTTCCTCTGGGTAAATGAATATTTAGATACGAACACACATTTGAAAGGAAATATCATTGATGGAAATGTCAATATTCTATGCGCAATCCCCCGTCCTGCATTTGCAGGATGAGAACAGCCTGTTTAGGGTTACCAATATTATTGTTTGGAACGGTTTCTCTGTATTCGAAAAGCAAAGGCTCTCGTGCGGCTCTGTGGGTGCGCAGGCTTTTCCAAGCCTTTGCTGGTCGCATATATTATAAGAACTATCATTAACTTGCTAGCTCCTTTCGGATAGCTGCAGCCCGTTTTGGGGTTATATTGCTTAAAAAAACGGGATAAATGAAAAAAATTTTGGTTTATTCATCACAAGCTCAACTGTTCATATTAGCGCATGGAGGAAGCTATCAACATTAGAGCCAAAACATGATGAAAACAACAAACTTACTGTGTCCCTAGCGATGCCTGGACATCCTCCTAGTCTGATCAGTCTTCACGGTCCGCATGAATAAACCGAGGATCCTAAGATACCCATTGAGCGCATGAAGCAATAAGTGGCCGGATTTCCAGACTGATCTGAATCTTCGCTGTGCACACTTTTATTTTGTTGGTTTTGCCATATGGCTCATTTCATTATTTTACCTTAAGCTACCCACTGAGCACATGTCGCTAAGACCATAATCAAAATGGTCGGGTGCTCAAGATGACGCTTCTGCGTACGTGCGTCATTTTCTTGGTTTAGTCATGTTGTGGCTCGTTTCACCAAAGTTAAAGGGACCAGCACTGAGTGCCGTAACACAAGAAGGAAGTAACACGCTGTCCTCACAAATGATCGGAGCACATTTGACAGCTGCTCTTAACTGCATCATGATAAACGGTGTTCACAATCAGCCTTTGCTTTAGTGATAGTCAACTGGGTAAAAGGGATCAATACAAACGGTTTCTTGAACAAAACTTATTCGCCATTTCATTCAAGGGAATAATATCAACTTTTAATTTTCGGAAATTTACATTATCTTTTAGGCGACAGTTAGAAAAGCATCTATACAAACACTTTTGGGTTCGTAATAGTGATATTTAAGTACTACTACTCATGAAACTGGAAAATCTGCTCTCGTTACTTTCTACAACGACTACAAAAGGAAGAGGTGGTCTAAATTGCTGGATTCTTATCATTTTTTTTTCTAAAATTAACATGTTTTTCAGTGCCGTTTTGTATGCTCGCAAATTCGTTGATAAGAGATAGCGTATGATCATATCTAGGTACTACTTCACAGATTTGATTACAAATCTCCTCTGTTCTCTCCCCAATATGATGGTCAGAACTGTCTTAAATCGACTTCTGTAAACACCACCCGTTCCTATTAGAGTCCATCACTTTTCAAAAGGAATACACGTGCAAGAACGTTAGCAAGAAATCTTAACAGCTGTATCCCTTGTAAAATATGATGGATAAAACTACAGATTGTACCAGGTTTCCGTAAATGTTAAAGCAAATTGTTAGCATTTGCTACTGTTTTTTTTTTTAATTTATATTTCATTGAACATTGACTTTGGTCATTTATGATCACTGAGTTCAGAATGATGAATTTGAAAATAGAATATCGCCCTACCTAAGACGGAGATTTGAGTGCTATTGCGCATGTTATTATTGTTCATTAACTGATTTCTGATTTATTGAAAACGCGTCTGTTATTTTGTTAATTGTAATACGTTTTGCGTTTCTTTTTGAATGTGTTTGTTTTCTGAATCTATTTATTTACTTCACATTAACAAAAGCGCCTTCGAATATCATGGAATAGAACACCTGATTCCCACCATCTGTATTGGACTTGACTTATGCCTCGTGATTCATGAACTTTATCGCTGTCTAAGAAATTTATAAAGGTTCAAGGCATGTTAAAAAGACTTTAGAAGCGCAGTTTACGTACACGTTTACTTACACGAAGATGCGCATTTTAAAGTACAATGATTTTGTTAGATTTCCGTTGACGGTAATGATTAAGGTCTCGGTAGTTGGACCACCTTTATTTGAAGGATGAGTATACAGGTTTTATATAAATATATTATTAAATGATCCTCAAAAATTATCTCATTATGGAACAAGGACCAGACGGCTCGCCATATTGTCCTCCGATGGTTCTTATTTCCTGAGAAACAGATTACCATATATACCCATTACGAAAACACGCCTATTTAAATATACTGAAAACTTTACACCAAAAAATTGAAAATTTTCAGATAAAAAATTATGTTTTGTTTCATATTTCGCTCAAAACATAGATTGTGGGTACTCGTTAGAACAACCTCGATGAGGCAGTTCTAACGAGTACCCACAATCTATGTTTTTGAGCAGAAATAAGAAAAATAATGTATACCCCTGTAAACCCCAGTTTTACTATATAAAAGTGGGGTTTAAGGGGGTCAAAATTATATATGCATGTTTTCGTGATGCTAAGGATCCGGACAACCAGACGCTAGCTAATAGTATAAACCAAGATCAAACACCACGTTTTGTGGCGCCTGATCAGGGTACCATATTTGACAATCATCCAGCAATTTTAGACGCGTTCAAACATTAGGACATATATGGTAAAAAGTTAAGGTGTCCGAATATTTATAGTATATATGTAATTGATTAAGACTCGTTACGCCGTATACCAATACGGTATCATCAAGGCTAGTTAGTCAGATGAGTTCTGTAATCTTTTGCAACTCCACAAGGATCATGCGCGTGTGAATATTGTTATGTGTCCTGTATGTATATCTTTTAGAAAACGCTATATTATTATAGAGAAACGTGAATATCTCTATCAAGAACTACAGCATTGACAAGGCCAATAGATACAAACACATTAATGAAAATAATATACACATCTGAGCTTTATGTTCAATATTACTGTGCTAATTAGTGGCAGTATGAGCTTCCTTCTATAATTGCAACTCATTACCTGTGTAGGTGGTCTCATTGGATTTCTGTATTTCCCTCACCGCACCAAAGCTAAATGCAGTAGATGTATATTGTAAAAAATATATATCTAAATATCAGTGAAAGGCTATATTTGTCATTAGCAGTTATTTTTGTTGTCTAATAAACGTGCCTATAAGCTCTATGAATGTCACGTAAGATTCTAAAGTTATTTTATGAAAACACAATATAAAACAAATTCTAATGCGAAGGACAGTGCATGCATAATTAAATAGAAAAATAGTCTGTAAGTTCAAACACACTTTATATAAACAAATTTTAATAGGCATTATTCTGCATTGCGTGGGTTACCACAGACGAATATTAGAGCGTCGCAGCATGTGTGCACAGACTGATGCGAAGCATGTTGGCCGACTTTTGAGTGCTATAATCATCCGTTTGGCAGGACACACACAACATTTAGGCGTATCCTTGTTCATTTAAGACGTTACCAGATAGTCTTTTTTTTTCGTAAATACAATACCCGAAGACGTATACCAGTACAATGTACTCGGAATAGGAAAACGTGTACTAGTTTACGTAGGTTCAATTAAGGCACTTTCTGCAGCTGATAAGTACAGATATAATTCTTGTTCTTCCAATACAACATATTTGTTTGATATTCAGTGAAAGCGCCTCGGCAAGGCTCTACTTACATGTATAAGTACCCACAACACATGTTTTCGTGGAGAAATGAGAAACTTATTACGAAGGTACCCGTCTTATCCGGTGCTATGTATGTAGTGTTTTCCCTACAATAATATGCTATTTTACATTATAAGATTTCTCTAATTGTCACTCATCAGAACTTCAAATTTAAGGGCAACAACAATTGCAAATCATCACGAAAACATGCCTATAAAATTTTGACCCCCTTAAACCCAACTTTTATATAGTAAAACTGGGTTTACAGGGGTATACATTATTTTTCTTATTTCTACTCAAAATATAGATTGTGGTAATCGTTAGAACCGCCTCAGCGAGGCGGTTATAACGAGTACCCACAATCTATGTTTTGAGCAGAAATATGAAAATATCAAAAAAAAAAAAAAAATATCTGAAAATTTTCATTTTTTGGTGGTAAAATTTTCAATATATTTGAATAGGCATGTTTTCGTAATGATTTCATATGGAAATTAACCTAAACATCATCATTTGTAAAACGCCTTTTTGTTAGAAGTGGAAGGATAAAAGACCATAGAAGGCATATTTTTATGCCTCTTTTCTGAAAATCAACTCTAAATGAGTCAGAGTATTTGTTCAATTTTGGAGCACGTTTCTTCCTTTTAGAGAGAACTAGTTATGAGACGCGTAATCTAACACCACAAAAGTTGACTTCATTGTCACAATGGCGGAGAATCTATCATATGTATCCAGTATTCTTAATTGTACTGGCATTTTCTGGTTTTGATTTTTGTGTCTTCAAAGGATTCTAACAACGACTCTCGTTATCTCAACCTCATTGATCTTGAATTACCGCTTATCTCGAAGTGATATCTGGTCCCTAATTTAACATGACAATCTACATTGTAACAATAGGTTACAAAATATTGTGGAAAAGAGGAGAAATTGCTCCTAAGGAGCAATTTCTCCTCTTTTCCACAATATTTCTAATATATCTCTATGTGTCAAATTACCTATACATTCGTGAAATGTGTTTGTTCGATTTAATTTTTCCTAAATTCTGCAAACCTGATTTGTCGAGGTGCTGATATCTCGAAGTATTTCAGGCAGTCCCTTGGAATTCGAGATAACGAGAGTCATCTGTATATTATCGAACATCCGTACCCCATTACGAATACCTTTTTCCGATATTAGACATGCTGCTATTTGCTTTTTAACACATATATAGTTTTGTGGATAGAGCAAAGAAACATAATTAAAAGTAATCATCAGAGCAAATAAATCATAGAAACTGCACAGGACGGTATACCCATGCAAGAGAGTTTAGAAGGTTTCACGAAAAAGCCACAATAAATGAATATAGACTACCAAGGCACTAACAAGACGAACAAACAAACCATAAAAGACAGTGCTCAAGCCGAAAACCCAACACATCCTGAGCGAACAGCTCACCCTTAACCAGCAAGGTGATCACAATACTTCACGAAAACATGCCTATATAATTTTGGCCCCCTTAATATAGAAGGGAAAGCAATGATAAGGAACCGATACAATTAACTCACACCTCCCATCAGAGACATCAAAAGGAAACAAAAAACACGAAATAACTAGACCCTAAAGGAAACATCACTATCGGAAAGCCAAACGGACAGTTACTTTCCCACAAAGTGGCCAAATGGCTATCCAAAACAAAAATATGTAAGCGACACACACATTCAAAGACGAACTATAACAAAAATAAACCATGACAGAAGAACCGCCTTGGAACGGTCAGTGAAAAGTATTAAGCCCCACTGTTATAAAGTAAAACTTGGGTTTGCAGGGGTATACATTATTTTTCTTATTTCTGCTTAAATTATAGATTGTGGGTATTCGTTAGAACCGCCTCATCGGGGCGATTCTACCGAGTACCCACAATCTATGTTTTGAATAGATACATGAAAAATATCAGAATTTTTTTATCTTAAAGTTTCATTAATTGATGGTTAAATTTTCAATAAATTTGAATGGGCATGTTTTCGCAATGGCAAGGCAGTATCCACTAACCATAACAATAAGACAACGAACAGGACAAAACCTAATAAAAGCCCGGCTGCGAGTGAACAAAAGGCCACACAAAGAACAAACAGCACCAGAACCACCGCCTTACAACGGTCAGTAGCAACAACTACCGAGAGACGAGGGTAACTACATTTTTTTTTAACATTACGAAAACATGCCTATTCAAATATACTGAAAATTTTACGACCAAAAAAACTGAAAAAATTCTGATATTTTTCATGTTTCTGCTCAAAACATAGAGTGTGGGTACTTGTTAGAACCTCCTCGATGAGGCGGTTCTAAGAGTACCCATAATCTATGTTTTGAGCAGAAATAAGAAAAATAATTTATACCCCTGTAAACACCAGTTTTACTATATCAAAGTGGGGTTTAAGAGGGTCAAAATTATGTAGGTAGGTTTTCGTGATGCAAATCCGTTTTTAACAAATTTATGTGTAAATATGTATTATATAGACTTTTCTCGTAATGACTGCAAACGCATGTGGCTTTTTTCTGTTTTTCTTCAACTTGTGTTTGCTAGACGCAACATTTTGCTGATAGTCTAAACATTCATACTTAATTTTGTTTTGCTTTAATACAGCTGGCTGAAACCTGATTATGAACCAGTGCACGATAAACCCTACAAAAAGACTTGTTCGATCAACGAAGACTCAGATCAGCCTGTGCATCCGCGCAGTCTGATCAGTCTTTGTTGATCGCATGTGCCTTCTACTGCCTCCAGGCTATCCAAAGAGGGACAAATCTATTGCTTTTCTTCACTTATGTCCATACGCATATAGGTGAATTGGTACGTCTTATTGAATGTCCGCGGTTCATGACAACGGAGACAACTTTTATGACTTCGTACATGTTTTACGGTACACCAATTCTTTATTGAAAACAGGTCCATTCTAGAGTATAGCCCTTCTCAAAATGGAAGCAAAACAATTGTGATAGAGTAGTCTTTCTTGAAAGTGAATCAATTCCCCTCAAACAAATTATCTCTGAAATGAAACTTGCCCATAAGCCCATAAGGAAATTCGCAATATGAGTTCTAAACAAATACTGACTAGAAAAATATATACATGTGCATGTAGATATAATAACGACATAACTGTATCCTACACGAAGCAACTGTCGCCTAAAACATATAACACTTGCTTTATACAACCTATAAAACACAACTGAGATACAACTTATCTTATGGTGAAATTTATTGCGCACAATACGGTTGAAGAAATGAATAAAACACGATTAATTTGAAAATTTGTCCTTTAGGCAATGAGGTGGTCGATCAGAGAATAGTATTCATTAACACACTTTTTTTTTTTCTATCAAACATGGCCTCGCCAAGCCAAAGTGTATCACCGAGCTATACGCGCACAATAAAGGTCATAGTCAGCCTGTGAATCCGCGAAGAGGAATGGACTGGATGCACTTTAAGGTTAGGTAACTAACACTGTCAAAACAAATGTCTATCTTTTGAAAAGGAGTCGGCTCTTTCGTTTTAGAACAGATCCGTTTTTTAAAGGGCTTTGTGCACAAGAAAGCGAACTGAAAGACACGAAATGTGTCTACCTTAGACAAATAATAATAAAAATAATAATAATAATAATAATAATAATAATAATAAATGCAAAAACAAGTGTATCCTATCCCGTTAAATCAGGCGTTACTTTTTCCTATCACGAAAACACGCCTATATAATTTTGACCCCCTTAATCCCCACTTTTATATAGTAAAACTGGGGTTTACAGGGGTATACATTATTTTTATTATTTTGCTAAATAACATAGATTGTGGGTACTCGTTAGAACCGCCTCGCCGAGGCGGTTCTAACGAGTACCCACAATCTATGTTTTGAGAAAAAATGTGAAAAATATCAGAATTTTTTATCTGAAAATTTTCCTTTTTTTCTGGGTTGTAAAATTTTCAATATATTTGAATAGGCGTGTTTTCGTAATGCGTTAAAAAATTAAAACCTGTTGTAGAGTGTATCGAAAGATGAATAAAACCCTGATATGTATGAAGCCTAGCGGGTGTATCTAAACCCGTGCATTGCGCACATACTGAGAGACATATTCACTCCATGCGGCCAAATTATGAGGCATAAACGGTAATTCACTTTATTATGTAGCCTATTCATTTAAAACATGTGTGTAGTTGACGCTTCGGTTGCAAATTATTGACAACTGAAAGGAGCTTATTTCCATCCGAGGGCAAACAAATTACCCTGTTTTTCATATTCACAGCACTAATCAAAATAAATTATTTCTTTCCGATAGACGACGATGCTAGCATACTCTCATCGTTATATAATGGGCTACTGATAAATCTTGAGGACACGAAAGCTATGGAAGGGCTACATGTTCCAACCAAGTTCTTTATGCAAGTGTTCGTGATGTTTGACTGTTCATTAAGCTGCAGCATCGCTCTCAACAGGCATATCGTTTATTATGATATATCAGCAAAAGAAGTTAAAGCTACTCTACCAGACCAGCCCAAGTAACCTCAAGTAAAGTTTCTGCTTTCGTTCCTTGTTGATACATCTGTTATAAATTTAGTTTGTCCGTATGTCGGTTATTGCAATCGCATTATATTGTTTTGTCATTGTTTGTTTCTCTTCGTTTTTTCGGCGCCCTTGGATAATGTAATTTCCTCAATAAAACCGTGACTTTGATTTGAGTTACTTTATGTGTTTTTTGCTTCCAAGGCCAAAGTTATTGTCATGTGTAGTTTTATTGCATTTCACACAAAGAATATGTGATTGAACCTATCGGTCATTACCTTTATTTGTCATTGCTCATTTTACATTAATATTGTTAGTAGTAAGTTCTTGACATCATTTACTTACAACCGAAGCTTGTCTCCGGCTGGAAACTGAAATGTTTGAACTCAATCAATTACTAGTCTAGAATCTGATTCCAATATATATATGTATATATATATTGTTTGATTATTGTCCGCCGTTCCCTTCAATTGGTCGATTTTATTATTTCCTTTTTGCTTTTCGTTTTATAAAATACTACAAGTGCAGACTAAACAAGTACTAAAGAAGCATATACATGTAACATGGAACGATTTTAGCTAAAAAGAGGAAATTCCCAGAAAGGCTACAGTCATGATACACGGTCATTCATTAGCATCATTTGCTGAATGCCTAAACCCTTGTTTTATAGACGCCAAAATCGAATTTAACCCTTAAAGTGCCAAGAAAACCTGCATCTGAAAATGTCGTCTGTTTATGTCGTCTGCTGAATATGCTTGAAAACTTTTCAAACCTATTTTTTACATACAGGCAAACAGCGTGGACCCTGATCAGACTGCTCCTAGAGGAGCAGTCTGATCTGGGTCCACACTGTTTGCAAAAATGACTTTTAAAACCACAAGCAGATGACAAAGCAGACAATAACTGTTGTGATCGGCAATTTAAGGGTTAATACTGGTACAGTTCCAGCCACACTACACTTACTCAAGTGGATCAACGCAGACAAAAGATACACATTAACTTTTAAACATTACGATGAAGTATAAATGAGCGCTTGATTAAGCACACAGCTATCGGACCGGACAATAAGGTGCAGCTGTAACTGTAACTGAATAAAGTCTATGCTTGCGTGCCAGTAAAATCAGGTTAACGCACCCAACGATTTTACTGTTAAATTTTTGAAGGCGGCATTTCTGTTGCAGTTCCTTTTCATTTTGTTCGTCCTGTTTTTTTGTGAGAGTGTTGATTCGCGATGTCGATTCTTTCAGTCCTTTACCGATGCCATAGAAGTATTGTATTCAGTGGCTGCGATATTCTCATGCTTTAAGTCTTTACAAACCGGAAATCAAAGCAAACATTCTAGTAAAACCACGGACAAATTAAGTCAAACAACAGGCATCGACAAATGTTTTAGGATTGAGCGGCCGTTTAATCTTCGGCCCGATCAAACGTCATGGGATTAATAAGAAATCAGCATTGCTTTTAATTTTGATTGCAGTCCGTCTGTATAATATCCATATTATATCCAATTTTTTGTAAATTGATAAAAACATCAAACATTTTTATAATTATTTCTAGAAATCAGAATTATGAAAAACTCTCCTGAGAATGGAAATAAAGTTACCTGAAACATAAAAGAGCCACCCATGTCAAAATCAACAAATAGCAAGTGCGTCCAGCGAAGACTTAGAACGCATCACGAAAACATGCCTAAATAATTTTGATCCCCTTAAACCCCACTTTATATAGTAAAACAGGGGTTTACAGGGTATACATTACTTTTCTTATTTCTGCTCAAAATCATAGATTGTGGCCACTCGTTAGAACCGCCTCGCCGAGGCGGTTCTAACGAGTACCCATAATCTATGTTTTGAGCAGAGATATGAAAAGTATCGGAATTTTTATCTGAAAATTTTCATTTTGTGTTGGTAAAATGTTCAGTATATTTGAATAGGCGTGTTTTCGTAATGGGGTCAAACATGATTACGCATATGCTGCAAATACTTACAAACACTTATATCTGTACAATTGTTATTTTTATGGACCCCATTTGGACAATCTAGTTCATATTTAACACATTGCTAACCAACAGATCAGATATGCTCAACTGTTAGTTGATAATTATTCATCAACTGTATGTATTTTTCCAAAACATGTGGGTCCTTTCTAGTTTTACTTTTGAAAGTCTGACACTGCATAAGCCGGTGCTAGAGGGCGTGTGCAGCCTCGCAAACAACACTGCTGCATATGGAAAAAAAAAAAAAACACAAAAAAACAAAATAAAAAACAACTTAATAAGCTAGAGTCTCCGATTTTCGTTCGTTGGTGTGTTCTTTGCTTCCTAAAGGAATTTTTAGATTTTTATTATATAAAATTAAACGAGATGCTTGAAGCTAACATCTTAATACAGTCAATAGTTGGCATAAAACTAAATTTCTCCTATTTTGAGCGGAAACTATAAGTGAAAGTACCCAGAATGTGCCTAGACCACTCAGCACAGCATTTCCGAGTTATCATAAGAATGAGAGATGAGAAACAAATATTTCAATTAAAAAGAAAAATAAATTGCTACGTGTAAATCTGTTTTCACATATGCTTTATAGACCCAATACCTCAAAATGATCAGAAGAAAACCTTTAAAAAACAAATACATGTGAAAAACATAGAGTATAGAAATATGAAAAAAGTCAGAATTTTTTATCTGTTTTTTTTTTTTTTTTTTTTTTTTTTTTTTTTTTTTTTTTTTTGGTGGTAGAACTTTCAGTATATTTGTATAGGCATGTTTTCGTAATGTGACATAGTAATCCCTTGGAAATACAGGAACATCAGATTATGCTTTTATTTAATACATCTCCATTGTTTACTAATGCAGGCAATATTCTTTGGTTATGAAAAAGAAAAAAACTTCTGATTTTTTTTCTTGAAACATAGAATTTGAAAGCGTAGGGCTTTGTCTTTGGCTTTGTGTTGCCTCTCTTGTACTTACAGTAGTATTTGTTTCGTGCGAAACCATGATACTCTTAAGAGACAGAAAATAACGCTGCGCAATGTCTTATGGAAGTCAAATAACTTCAAGAATAACAATAATTGATACTTTTCAAATTAAAAAGAAATTCAGTACACAAAGGCAACAATACCTCATTTGAATGCCGTTTACGAAATTTTACAAAGACAGTTAAATTTCTGATCTATTTGTGCATACATATTGCGTCCATTTAAGGTGATCAGGCGATCAGATACTGTCTAGCACTTCGTTTGATGTCAGATGACGAAGCTGAAAATAATATTATAGATATTTGTCGTCTTCTTCATTATATTTTAGTGTCAAAACAGGTTTCGCAGCGCTCATTACTGAAGCACATATGATCAAACACACTATGATGAAACAAAGCAAAAAGCTCCATTGCGTTCTGAAACCATGGGATCACAAAGTGGTTCACGATGGTCCCGACCACAGACATTGATATGCAGGAGCCAAAACCTCCTGAAAGATATCGAGGAGGAAGCCGTCATTTCGTCAACGTACTGACTCAACGTCGATTCCACCATAATTGTATTAACAACCATTCATGCAGTTTGCAGACGCAGAATGCCTGTGATGTAACCTATCGTTTTGTAGTGAGCGACAATCATTTTTTATTGTTTACGAGTCAGTTCTAAGAAGTCTGTTATTGATAATAATAAAAAGTCATATTGCTAGGAATACAGTACATACTACATACTAGCAAGACGGACGTAGTACTGTATACTGGTTACAAAAGCTTCATAAAAAGACCGTACAAAGTTAAATCTAGTTCAAGCATTACTCCTGAGCTCTCTACATTATACACTTTCTTGCTTCATCGCCATTAAAATCATGTAATAAATTTATGTGACAAGATTTACGAAACATCGGGTAGAAACGTATAGACGATATTCCAGTTTCAGACTGCTATCAGCTATTGCTCATAAATAATTCAATGGAGTCAAAAAGAGGCTGCCTCCAGGTTTACATTCACTGTAGCAGACGAAATGTTTTATCTCTGTTTGCACCATGGTGAATAGTTGTTGTATGGTAAGTTGTGCAAAAATGCAAAATAAAAAGGAAGGGATGTCCCTACACAGGATCCCACAGTTTCCTCCTCAGCGGAAGTAAGCATGAATTAAAATAATAAACTGTGTGGATGTAGATGGAGGAAGACAAAAACAATGGAAACCAACCGGGAGTGCTCGCGTTTTTAGTGCTGCTTTTTGTCAGAGGTGTTTAATGCCACACAGCACTCTTCGACTGTTTCGCTCTTGTCTTTTCTAGATTCGATTTTGTCTCTGGTCAGCTAAAAGTTCTTAGAACTTTTCATTTATTTCATTTTGAAGAAGGCATGCACTTTCAAAAATAACAGAAGGCAGTTAAGGTGATTTCTTTATCTCAAGACTGAAGAATACAACTGCACTGGGCTGTATGGCCTTCAGCTTTGTAAAATCAAAGTCAGTTTGTTTTCTATGTCTCCTCTTGTCTGTTGTGGGTAACCTGGGTATTGGGAAAAGAAACGTGTCCAGTTCATGCTCGTACTTGTTCCTTTTGAAGTCGATTTAAGACAGTATGCAGGGCTCAGCCTGGAAACAAATGAAAATGAAAATCAGTTGTGTCGAGACACAGCATTTATCATAACTATTATGTGCATCCAGCAATGATAAGCCTGTACTTCTGTGTAGTCTGACCAGTCTTTGTCATGTATGTTAAGAGTTAAGAGGTCCAATAGATTCCTTGGCGGCCAGTCTAATCATACTGCGCGGATGTGCAGGTTGTCCTGAGTGTTCTCTCGGATCTCATGTGAATTGTAGGAATAGCTGTACCTCGACTAAATTATGGATGAGCCACTTTATAACAATACTGGTGCAAATCAGCTTGCCCATCTGTGCTGCATGTCTGATCTGCACCATAGCGTTCGCTGTTTGCATAGTATAATAGCTAAACTGTATTAAACCCTTGTCCTGCTGAACCCGGATATACCCTTCCTTTGCAAACAGTGTAGATCCAGATCAGTTGGATTCTGAAGAAGCCAACTGATCTTGGACTGCACTGTTTGCCATGAATTATGTGAATTTATATCAACAATCTGGATCAAGTAATCTGACTGGCTGAAAATTGGAAGTGGGCGTGGCCTTTTAATTTATTCAGCCAGACTCCTACTAATCTGTTCAGCTCAGCTGGCTGGTTTGTGTCTTACCTGGTCACAGACACTGTGCAGGAGCTCAAATGTTCCGTTTCGATACACGTAATTGAAATAATTTGAATTACTGTCTCGGTAAGCGACTTGTTTCAGCAAGAAAAGCACAATATGATATCTGATGCGTGTACAGTAAGCAGTTTGGTATGCTTAATGCATAAATGACATCAATACCTGCCCTTTCCCTACCATATCATTCCACTGGCACAAGAAACTTGTACTACCTATCTTTGTAAGCCAAGTTCGTAATGCGATTTGAACCTTAAAAGCAAGAGCTGCAGCATGACTACAAGACTTTCCACACCTTTGAAGTTTATTAATGGATAAGTACAAATTATTTCCTATATCTACCTGCCTACAAGTTTTTTTTTGTTTTTTTTTTTTGTTTTTTTTGTTTTTTTTTTTTCTTTATTATGTTTAATGTATAAAAGTAAGACAGCTCACTCAGCCATGCATATGCAATGAGCTGTATGATGAAATATGTATGGTACATGTCTGTGTTTTCTCCGTGTCTCTGACTTGGTAGAACGTCCGCCATCAAATAAACCTCTACCTCCTGATTATAGCAAAAAAAAATGGTTGGGCATGTTTCCGAAAGAAATATTCAATAACATTCGAGGGATTTGTAATTTTGAAATTCCTTCTTCGTGTAGAGGTTCACTCTATCAACACAATAACTGTAGATGTCAGGATAGTCAATGTCAGGCCAGAGCTTAACATTATTTTGCTGGGGTATGGTCTTGTCAAAATGTGATTTTGATGTTATGTCTTTTCGAAAGGCATTGCAAATGCACTTCTACCATAAGTATCCTACGTATTCGGACACAAAGACTTGAACACATTGTGTCAGAAAGCGGCTCTGGTTAGGGTCTACACTCTTTGGAAGATATCCAGCAGGATTCAGGTACCATAACCCTGCTGGATACATGTATGTGCCGAAGAGTGTAAATCCTGATCAGAGACAGTACAAAGGACTTTTAAATTCAAAGTTTTGGAAGAAGAGGAGTTTATTGTAGATAACTTAGGGTAAATGCAGAATTTTAATTAAAGTGTGTTTATCTGAGGAAGATTGTATTTAATACATTAGGTTTAATATTCAACTAGATTTCTGTCAGCAAAGATATAATTGAAGTTACCTAAAAATGGTCACAGTCACGAGACACAATATTCAAGAGGCATCAAAAGACGAATAGATTAATGCTTAATAATACACAATGACATGACACAACAACACAGTCGTAACCAACTACATACGAAGAAGACTTGCAAAAAGCAAACCACCTTGGAACAATTAGCATGAAGATATGCTTGGGCGGGACGCATGCGAGCGGGTCCTTAAGCTACTTTTACTCAATCGAAGCCCGCACTTTATTCTCATTACGAAAACACGCCTACTCAAATATATTGAGAATTTTACCACCAAAAAATAACAATTTTCAGATAAAAAAAATCTGATGTTTTTTTTCCTATTTCTGCTCAAAAACATAGATTGCGGGTACTCGTTAGAACCGCCTCTATTTCTGCTCAAAACATAGATTGTGGTACTCGTTAGAACCACCTCAAAGAGGCGGTTCTAACGAGTACCCTCAATCTATGTTTTTGAGCAGAAATAGGAAAAAACACTGCATACCCCTGTTAACCCCAGTTTTACAATATAAAAGAGGGGTTTGAAGGCGGTCAAAAATATGTAGGCATGTTTTCGTGATGTAATTTCAACCGATAGTTCTCGGAGGATAATTTGACAATGACGTCACGGCAGCTACCACTGTACCTGAGTAAAGCAGGTTTTGCATGAATTATCCGGAAAACGCTACTCATAACTTGATATAGTATAACATATTATCGATATTAGTGTGTGTTTGGTCAGTATGTTGCAAAAGCGCAGTCCTAGCAGCACATCAGCATTTTTTTAGAAAAAACTAATGCTTCGTTTATGGTCCATGTATGTTACATATATCATTTTAAATATATACATATTTGGATATTATTATGGTAATGTTGGCGTTTTCATACAAATAGCATGTTCCTAGCGTCCTTGTTCTCACACCTATTTGCACAGATTATCAGAACTTGGCAATCGTTCAAACTAAAAGTTAATTATACTTACCGGTTTTCTTAATATGAAAAAAAAAAAAAAAAAAAAAAATAAATAAAAATAAAAAATAAAATAAATACAATTTGGCTACATTAATAATAATAATAATAATAATAATAATAATACACTAAGATTCGAACACAATGTCCAGAGTCGTAGTCTAAGGAAACTATTACTGACCTACCTGAGAGTTATGGTTAACGCGGCTTACAATATTCATTGAAGGTAGCTATTCGGGCGTTCACCTATTTATTAAATTGGACTAACAATATAAACAATCAGTGATGTCACTATTAATTTATCCTCTGAGGATAGTACCTCATCAATTGAATATCACAATAGAAAACTTAGTTGTTTCAAGAAAGTAGGAAGTCGGGTATAATGATCACAGACAAAATAGTTTATACAGAGACCAGGGTTTGGAAACTGGATCATGCCAGGGGTGGGGCTGCGGGGTGGGGCCCAAGGAAATAGCAATATGGGCAAAATCCATAGGGCGGGGGCATCTGTGTACTCTGGACACATACTAGTTTTTTTTTTTTTTTTTTTTTTTTTTTTTTGTTTTTTGGGTTTTTTTTTTAAATTTTATCATCGTAGTTTTTCTTTATTCGTATGTCGGTTAACCCATTTATTCCCAGTGGACTCTTCTATCATAGCTATTTTGATCGGTCTGTTTCAAAATTAAGGGTGTGTGGCTAGTATTTTTGATAAGTATGTTTTACAGAAGTTCATAAGTGTAATGGCAACTATGTGGACGCAGATCAGACGCCGCAGAACGCGGCGTCTGATCTGGGTCTACACAGTTTGCCAATGTCCCTTTCTATGGGACGCTAGGCATAAATGGGTTAACGCAACGTAGCCATTGCGCCTTACCATTCTTTCTCATCTCTTCTAACGATGGCTAGGAAAGATTCTGCTTCGTAATTGTCGCCTTTCCTGAGTTACTTCAGTTATATTGCTTGGGGCGCCCGTGTCTTAAATTATACTCCCCTATTACAGCAACTCCTCTTTCTCACCCTCGCCCCGCCCTTGAGACTCGTTTCAATAGAGTATGAACACTCTACAAATATTGATTGCTTAATTGCACTTTTTTCATATTCTTCAGCATTGGTACTTCTGATAAGCTTTACTGATCATTGATCCATTTTATTTGAAACTAGAAATGTACCATAGTCATTGTTTTGTTCTAGTGAACTTGTTAAACTTTTTCTTCATGGCGATATTCTATTCTCGAAAGAGATAAAATTACCAGTTTTATTAGTAGAAGCATATAATTTTTCACTATTTAATTAATCAATCTGTCAAGTTGGGGAATATTGAACTTCAATGAACTTAAATAGATACAACATTATCATTAATAAAAGTTGAGGACAGTGTAATCGGTAAGTATCAGTCACTTTTGAGATAACAAAAATTAGTACAAATGTTCGATGCGCCGCATCACATAGATGTTGCAAACTATCATTTTGGGTCGAATGTTTACTATTGACCCAAAGTATACATACACCAAATTTCCTTAAGGTTGTTTTCACGTGATTATCATTTACCAATGGAATCAAACCGCGCGTTAGACGGACCAACCAGTTGTCGCCGAACCGAACTCCAGCCCCAAATTGATCGTTTTTGAAAACATGTTTGTGGGTCGATTCAATCTTACTAAAGAAATTGAGTTATATTGCTGCTGTCAACGTGACTAGCCCTGACTAATAATGTTTATCCACGTAAATAACGTTTGTACGAAATCCAGGTACGGGTTGTTCATAGCCGCGCTATTCTTGTCGCTGTGACGCCACAGTCCTGTCTTAACAGAGTTATCTAAACCGCTTGTACTGGGCTTAGTGCTAGAACTGACCGTTCAGGCCCCGAGGTTATAAAATTTTTTTCATGCTCAACTCAACAGAGCATGAAATTTCACTTGGTCATATTTTAAAAAATACAAAACATTTAAAACTTTTTTCATGCTCAACTCAGCTCTTGCTCTTGCTCAGCTGAGTTGAGCATGAAAAAAGTTTTCAAAATTTTGTCAATATTTTAAGATTTATAAACAAAACAAATTTCATGCTCAGCTGAGTTGAGCATGAAAAAAGTTTTATACTCTCGGGGCCTGAACGCGGCGTCTGATTAGGGCCTGCACTGTTTGCCTACACTAAGGAAACAAAGGGTTAAAGTCCCCGTTTAGGACCATTTTCCAGCCCACTCAGAGACAATCGACCCACCAGTGCTGTCAGTGCTTTGATTTGACGTCTTTTGCTATTTGTATTTAAGTGATGTGATTCTTGCTTTCCGAATCTATTAAAACACCATCGGAATTTCATTTGCATACACAGCTAAGTGGGCGGGATTTTTTTTAATCAATCTCAGTTTTCAAGGAGATCATGATTATTTTGTCTCATTCTTTCCTGGGCATTATAGTGAAGACGCCTGTGCGTACTTTTAGCGGTATTCTGACTGCGCTATCATTTTAGTAGCAAAGTAAGAAACTTTACGATATGACATGGATGCCAGATAAGACCCAGATCAGCTTGTGTGAACATAGGAACTTATCCGCACTCCATACAGATGACATTTGTATTTACTTGCGTTAGACTTAAGGCTTAAGGCTTCTTGTCCTATAGAAATTCCAGTGTCGATTTCTTCAACTACTGGATGTTTTTAAGAAGTACATTTATAGAGTTCAACGACAGCTGAATAATGCCGCTCAACAAAAATACGACAAAACGTTATCCGTATTAAAGTAAAGAAAATGGCTTTCCATTATAAAAATACGCCTATTCAAATATACTGGGTTTTACCACTACAAAATGAAAATTTTCAGATAAAAAAAAATCTGATTTTTTTTTATATTTCTGCTCAAAACATAGATTGTGGGTACTCTAACGAATACCCACAATCTATGTTTTGAGCAGAAATAAGAAAAATAATGCATACCCCTGTAAACCCCAGTTTTACTATATAAAAGTGGGGTTCAAGGGGGTCAAAATTATATAGGCGTGTTTTCGTGATGATGTGCAGATCCTCGTCGAGGCGGTTCTAAACGGTAGCCACAATCTGTTTTGGACAGAAATGAGAAAAAATAATGTGTATGTAAACCTCAGTTTTACTATATAAAAGTGGGGTTTAAGGGAGTCAAAATTATATAGGCATAATTTCGTGATGTCTTAACATTTTTCACTGCAGAAGTAATTTTGCAATCTTTAATAGTTCAGCTTCCAGATAATGTCAGATGTTGACCTACTTACGTATTTATTTAATTACTTTGGTTACAGGCACCTTCATAAAAATGTGTTGCTTCCGTTGTTTGATAATGCCAACAAGCAAATCAAACGGATATCAAAATAACAACGTCTCATGACCCGTGGAGAACATTGATTTCATTGAAGATAGCTGTCAAAATTGGTTTGTCTGTTTTAGGAAAAGTGCTATTCTATGAATGACACAACAATGCTGTCCTTGGAAGGAGACCCAGTTTAAGCAAGGGCTTGCTATGCATGTGTGCGGTCAGCAAATAATGAATTGCAAAAGTTGTAAATAAAAATGGTATATCTCTAAAGTGTATCCGGTCCCTAAAAACACACAAACAATACCATTGCTGGCCTGAATGTTTGCATGTTTGACAGTTTAGAGAGAATGATTCCAAGGTAGGCAACCCTATAAAAATTGGTTTGCTCCCTCCTGGAAAGGGACCAACTCTTAAAGGAAACAGAATGCTTCTAAAATGGAATATTTTTTTTCTTTTTCCTTTTAGACAGGTTCATTTTCAGAAGTTGTTTGGTGTACAGGAAAGCCATAAAATGTGGCTCACTTCTACAATATGGCAGACAATGCACCAGATGTATCCATTCTATTTAATTTGGTATGTATTATTGCCTTAAAGAAAATGGTATAGATATAATCTCATTAAACGTTTCAGTAGCTTTTAGCGTAACCCTTGTCCTGCTTAATAAATTGAGATGCCACGCCCAATTCTAATTTTAAGCCAATCATATTACTTGATCCAGATTGTTGATATAAATTCACATACTTTATGCCAAACAGTGAAGATCTAGATCAGTTGGCTTCATCAGAAGCCGACTGTTCTGCATTTACACTGTTTGCAAAGGCAGTACATATCCGGGTTCAGTAGGACTAGGGTTAAAATGTCCTAGCAAGGCATATACTCGACTGGATACCGTGTGCGTGTATTTCCTTTTGTTTTTTCAGTTAGATTGTTGATCGGTGTGCTATTACTTCTGTTCAATATGTGTACGTCTTCTTTTGGGTGGTACAGTACCGCTAGGTTTATTAAAGCCCTGGTTACATTTTTCTTCGGGATATATTTCAGCAGAATGAATTGCACCGCTATATATGACCACATACCCTCTGATATGTACACCCAGCAAAGATTCAGATAAGCCTGCGCATTCGCGCATCTGACCAGAATCTTTCCAGTGCATATTGAATAGCCAATGATGCATCGTTTTTTTCATGCAGACAACTGTGTATCTGATCAGGACATTATGAAAACAGGCCTATTCAAATGTACTGAAAATTTTACCACCAAAAATGAAACTTTTCAGAGGAAATAATCTGATACTTTATCATAATTCCGCTCAAAACATAGATTGTGGGTACTCATTAGAACCGCCTCGGCGAGGCGGTTCTAACGAGTACCCACAATCTATGTTTTTGACCAGAAATAAGAAAAATAATGCATACCCTTGTAAACCCCAGATTTACTATATAAAAGTGGGGTTCAAGGGGGTCAAAACTATATAAGCGTGTTTTCATGATGATGTGCAGATGTGCAGTCTGATTTGATTCTTCGTTGGGCACACATGTCGGGAGGTACTTTTAGGCACGCTGTAGCTCAGTTGTCTCTGAGGCTGATGACTAATAAAGACAATATAATGATAAATCTACAGATAATATTCATCCATATGAATTCTTATCAAACCAAATCAATATGCGTCTTAGAATGAAACGGCATAAAATATTATACATGCAGTTGGACATTATCTCAATTACACTGAATACTTTGAATATTTAGACAGTCATGTCTTAGAAGTCAGCTTATACCAGATCAGATATAAAGAAGCGGTTGAGCTGGGCCTAAAATATTTGTTATTCAAACATGAATAAAAAAAACGCATAAATATATCGTAAAATGGGGCAGTATATATGTACATGTATGTTGGGGTAAATATGTGAAAAAAAAAACAACAAAAAAAAACAGGACCCAGTGGTTCAAAGCGTCGTTAGCTTAATGAGCTCGTTAGTGGTCAAAATGTTAACTATTCTAGTAAATACAGTATTTATTTTACTTTATTTTACAGGTATTTTTGCTGAAAAAAAAACTGTGAGTAGCTTTTGCATTCGCAAAAACTACTCACATTGATTTCAGCAAAAATATTAACATATGTGCCTTATTTAATAATCAAAGTTTTAACGATACGTTAAGTAACGACATCGTTAGTTTTGAACATCTGGGCCTAGGTATCCGAACTTAACAGCAATTATTGTAACTACATAGGAAAAAGACTGATATAAGCCAAAGAAATGAGAAAGCGTACGTTTGGACAAGTGCGCTCAGCGATGTCTCAGATAAGCCTGTGCATCATGTAGTCTAATCTGTCTTTGCTGACAGTGAACAATTTTCCTTAAATTATCTGCAGATAACCATCGACAGTTTCATCAGCGCATGTCTACAGACAAGCGACAGGAAGGAATTAATTTGATCGACGAAACCTTTGAGTCGCGTCACGGGAAGAGAACCATTATAACATTTGCAAATAACAAAGGTTCAGAGGAACCTGCGCATTCGCGCGGTCTCGCCAGAACCTGCTCGCGTAAACAGTAAATCAAGGGGAAACCAGACGAAGAACTAGAAACACGGCATCGCTAAGGGACCGGGCATGCGCACTGAAAGGACGAAACAATTAATTTCTGTAATTGTGTAAATGTTCGCGGGGATAAATGTTCGCGGATTTGTAAATTGACCTTAATATTCCTATACAAATATATATGGTTCGCGTGTATAAAGTTCGCGGATTTATGCTGACCGCGAAAGTCGCGAACATTAATACTCTGCGAACATTTGTACAACTGCAGTTCTTTATTTACTAGTGTCAGAATATTAAACATCCAGGCAGTTAGTTATTTACCGCTACAGTAAAGCTGCCCAGCCACGCTTTCATTATTTTGTATGACTATATATTTGACCAGGTAATTGTGAATACTATCTACTGAAATTCTTGAATCTAAATTCCCCGATTTCGAAGTTATACCTCCGTTTCCGTTATAATTTATATAGTTAATGAGTTACATTTGTAAGTACAACACCGAGGTAACAACCAGAAATAGTCGATAGCCTCTGCAAATCAGGGGTTTCCATTTTTTTTTACTGTACAAGTAAAAAGCGCTAAATGATTAAATTATAAATTTATGTCATTCTTACAACTGGAACTACATATACACGTATGCATCTATAAATGGCTTTTTGAAACAAAAATATATTAAATTCTTCTGACTTTTTTTTTTTTGAGGACTGATCATTTCAAAAAAGTGTCTCTTGTTGCTTGGTTAATGCCAAATCGAGCAAAGTATAAAATCTTTAATAAATTTATATACAGAATTCTAAGCAATGGTATTTCGGTTCTACCGACGCACTTCTAATTCAGTACCTGAATGTGTGCAAATAGTTTTATTCAGTCTGTAATTTTCGTTAATTCAGCGGGTCATTGTATACGCGAAGATGTATTAAGAGTTATTCAGCCCCAGTTTCAGAACAGGTTTGGTATATATGCGATTAAGAACAGTTCGATGGATACGAATTTCGCTGCACCTGATAATAAAAGTCGTGTGGGAGCCCGTGAAAATGTCTCACCATACATTCATAGTATAACAGCTTTATGTTTCTTTTCCTTGGAATCAGTGTGCCTACATTGGTATATGTACATGTACAATGAAACAGTCAACTTCCGCCGTAGGACATAGGGATGTATATGCAGCTCTGAAAAACACATTGCTGTCATACGAAGCATCTCAAAGAAATCCAGAATACAAGTTTCGTTCTTATAGGAGATATTTGTTTCCAAGTGCACTGTATGTATGTATGTATGTATGTATGTCGAAAAGTATATTTTTCCTCTGCTATTAAGAGTCACAAACGCCACAATATAATCTATTGCATTTGGTTACTTTTAGAAAGCCACCACTGTTAGAAAATTTAGCGTGAGTTTGTAATAGTTTTATCCCAGTCAGCATTCTACGTAAATCTATATCGGGCCGTCATCGGCCCGTCAGGGTAGCTGACGGGCCGATGACGGCCCGATGTAGATTTACGTAGAATGCTAGCTGGGATGTTTCTTGATAAGCGGTTACTTCATTTTTTTTTTTTTTTTCTAAATATCTGAATTCATGTTTCAACCTTATAAAGAATAGGAAGGTTTTGCTCAATTGTACTATATAATTCGATTTATTCATTTATTGTAAGTTGACACAAAGGTAATAATACTATTGCCAGGTCTCTGTAGAATGTTTGCGATTGTTGATAGATACATTAATTACACTTCAGATATATAGAATGGGAATACTCGTGCTAACAGTTTTTAATACCTAAAATTATTTTATTTATCAGTCATCGACTAAAACATCTCGATGATCATAAAAGTATGGTAAAATGGCTTGATCTTGAGCCACGCCAAGCGCACAGGTGTCTGCAGGTATATGAAGACAACGAAGTCCGGTCCTTTTAGTCTGCACGTCATTTTGTTATCCCATAGCATGTGAAATTTCTCATCAAAACTTTCTTGTTTCGACTTTCAGTAGGCAACGGATAAATACAGACTCGTTTCCCGAAATAAAATTACTTTTTTTTTAGAAATGCCTCAACCATGATTTAGAACAAAAAAAAAAAAATAAATAAATAAATATATAAAATAATGCTGATTTTCTGTTCTGAGTTTACTGAACATACTGTTTGCGGTTAACCCTTGTTGGTCAATTTGTGGCTTCTCTAGACACATGAAATACAAACATGTCCTTTTTGTCGCCTGCGACAAGTACAGTAGGCCCTTACCACTACTTTGTAATCTACAGTTTTTACTCATATGGTTATACACACACAAAGTAAAGATGGATTAACCGTTTCTTTACGAAACATAAGGCAACATACAATGGAAATAATTAAACCAGACAATGGTGTGTTCTCGAATGATTTCTATATTCAAACAAAACCCAATATTATTTTTCGAACAAACTTGATACGTAATGCGTTCTGTTAAATCACGATCAAGACTAAAGAAAGAATGACTGACCTCGTACCGATTAATGGCCTCAGCTTTTAATGTTTTTAACATGTTTTCATTACAAAAGCACAGACTGTTCTATTACGAAGTATAGGAAACGTTATAAAATTTATATCTCGTAAAGCGATAAAGAGGCTTGAGTGAACAGTCATAGTATTTTTGCAAATGCGATCATCGAAGTGGTGAAGATTAAATAAATACTATGTGTGACAAACCATAAATACGACACTGAGATCTATGTTGACCTTTAGCCGACATTTCTGAAAACATATCCTGTATCGCTTGTAGTTCGAGGGGCGTTCAAAACATTCCAAGCCCTATTAGGTTCTGAATAGTTAAGAGGACATTTTATTGCTGATTCTATGCAGCTATTCCACAAACCTCCAACTTTTAATAATTCAACTTTAATTTGCTAAGATCACACTTTTGACAGATACCCCCTTACCCTTACTCAGTAGTGTACGTCAATGATCACCCGCAACTTTTGTATAATCAAATGTAGTGAAATAAAGGTAAATATAAAATGATGGTGATATATATCACTTGGAAACTGGCTTATTGCATAATTTCCTATAATGACACGAACTACAATTGCCCTTTTTTAGAATGCACACCAACAGGTACTGAAATTGGATCAGTCAAACAAAACTGCTTCTATTTTCAAACAGTCGCGTGGCATTGACCTTAATGACCATTCTTCTCAAACAAATTAAAGCATGCATAGAAACATGTAACAGAACTTGATTTTCTATGTTTTCACTAATTAAGTGACCTTAAAATTGTGTGACCTTGACATTGTGTGACCTTGACCTTTGTTCTTATCGATTAATTTCATTTTATTATCTCTTCTAATTGCTATTCATCAGAAAGCAAAAATACAGGTTTACTTCGGTCGCTTTAAGCTGACATATGAAACACACCATGCCGTCGACATGACAACCAGACTAATTTAACGCTCTAGTTGATACTTTATGCATAGTGTTTGACATTTGTCGTAATGTTTCTGTGATATATTATTATAAAATACTTTTCGGGCACAAAACAACTGAGGTTATGGTTTTATATTAAAGCCAAGCTATTTAGCCCATGCTAGAAGTGGTGGATGGGGTGAAAACCAAGATAAGACAACAAATGCAGGGTGGGGTGAATCAAGAGAAGGCAATAATTTTAACGTACATGCAGTCTCTAAGTACATGATCTGTATTTTAAGAGCAGTATTGCTCTTTGTTTTGATTTTTGTATGACCCTGACAATTAGTTTGAAAGAAAAAGAAAATCGAAGTTTTTGGTCGGAGTATTTAATAGTCACTTTTCTATCTCAGTTATCTATATAGAAGACGTTTGGTGTATTTTTTAGATGCTAGGCACACAAAAATATTCCTATCAGTAAATTAAAGCAAATAAGTAAAACACAAAGAACATGAGTTTGTTTTAATCAGTTTATTCTGTTGATATTAAGTGTTTTGGTCCTTTTATTGTGGGAAATGTTGCTCTATCAGGCACAGAGAACCAATTGTCTCAGAACTGCTGATTGGTGCAAAAAAGTGAAGGGAAGCCCGGTGTAGTTATTTTGTGTGAGGCGACCTGTCACTGGTTAATAAATTATGATGAATTAAAACTTATAATTCTAATTTGAAGAAAAATATGTTTTTGTATTATTTCCTGATTGTTTCTATAACGGATTTTTTTCTCTTTGTGTCTGCTGGAGACAAAAGTAGAAATGGTGAAATTTCAATGTACCAATTTTCGATACCTGCCGATTGAGGGGTCGATACATTCAGCCTTCAAAACGTCCCGAAAGTACTAGCGACAGTGGTGTTTTCCTTATTTATTTTGCTCTGCTAAGTCTTTGAATTGAAACAAAATTTTGAAGCCCAGCCATACCCTGAAATGAACTCTTAAGCATCAAAAAGGGCGAATTACGATGGAGATATATTGGAAAAAAAATAGTTAGTTCCCTGTACCGTACATCCCGATTATACATGTAGTATTGCTGAATGGCATGTCTAGAACTAGCCTAATAATAAGTCCCATACAGTGTACCATTCTATTACACTGTTCAGTGTACGTTCGATATCCCTATCCCCACTTCCGCTACATCTAATACTCCTCATCACGCCATCTCAAATGTTCAGAAATGCATTGTAATCATCACGAAAACATACCTATATAATTTTGACCCCCTTAAACCCCACTTTTATATAGTAAAACTGGGGTTTACAGGGGTATACATTATTTTCCTTATTTCTGCTCAAAACATAGATTATGGGTACTCGTTAGAACCGCCTCGTCGAGGCGGTTCTAACGAGTACCAACAATCTATGTTTTGAGCAGAAATATAAAAAATATCAGAATTTTTTTATCTGAAAATTTTCGTTTTTTGGTGGTAAAAGTTTCAGTATAGTTAAATAGGCGTGTTTTCGTAATGTGCTTGTAAGTTGTAATAACAACTTACAAGTATATGGAATATAAATTGGACCTAAGTTTATCTCTGAGCTGACAAAACGTTGTCCGCATGAATAACTCTACGTCCGTCACGGTGGCTATCCAAAATGCGCACAGCGAATGCACTGGCTGATTAGTATCCTTGCTGGGCGCACATGTCAGAACATTACGAAAACACGCCTATTCAAATATATAGAAAATTTATTCTCCAAAAACTGAAAATTTTCAGATAAAAAATTCTGGTGTTTTTCAAATTTCTGCTCAAAACATAGATTGTGGGTACTCGTTAGAACCGCCTCGGCGAGGCGGTTCTAACGAGTACCCACAATCTATGGTTTTGAGCAAAAATAAGAAAAATAATGCATACCCCTGTAAACACCAGTTTTACTATATAAAAGTGGGGTTTAAGGGGTCAAAATTATATAGGCATGTTTTGGTGATGAGATACATTTTCTGACGCGTGGCTCTTACGTCATAATCTGGAGAAAACAAGTCGCTTCGCTGTCAATGAGAAGTGTTTAAAGAGAACTTACTACATATGATCGGAATATTGCACTAACCCAACATCTCGACACAAACGTTTTGGCAAACTTCCAGATTTGTATTAGATACATTATTTTGTTTCGATTTTACATTCCGTGATGGAAACCAAGATTAAAGCAATACTGGATTTCCGATCCTTTGGTTAAATCTGTATTTGCTAATATTTTGAGCTATCAGAGCCTAGGCATAGTATTGTACAATTAACCCTTTCATCCCCCGGATTTCTTGAGTGGAGTCTTCCATTTCTAAGTTTTGGACACATTCATTGTTGCAAATAGGGACTTCAGTCAAAGTCAGTAACAGAATGACAAACAGTGTATATCCTGGTGAGACGGCTCGTTTTCAACTGGATCTACACTGTTTGCATAGGCAGCTGTGTCAGTCGCTTAGTTGAAAGGGTTAATGCAATATTCATTTCCCATGAAGAATTCAATTTAATTTCTTCACTTACGTGCAAGGAATTTCGAAACAGTCTATAATGAAAACGACATTACAATTGTAATCAGTTGCCATGTTTATATTCTTAAATAACTCTATTTTTGCGTTCAGTACCAGGATAGTATATGTATATGTCTGTGCATTGCTTCTCTACTATTATTCGATACTAGAGGTAGATAAGATATCAGCTGGAACACAGCATTTCCTACATGGCTGCATATGTGCCAAGTGGAGACTCAGATCAGCATCTGCATCCGCGCAGCATAACCAGAGTCATCCCAGGGCACTCTGTCGGTAGCCAAGGATGCAAAACATCTTCATGCGGACAGCGAAGACGCCGATCAGCCTGTATGGAGGCGCAGGTTGATCTGAGTCTTCGCTGGGAGCACATGCACTATTGTTGAATATGCTGTGCCCAGGCCCAGATACTTAATCAATACTTAATCATGGTTGTGCATTAAATTGTTTTAGAAGGCTGCATTTGTCACATTCACAGCTTTTTATGTAAAACCCACAATTTGAACCGCAACGGGAGAAAACGTACCTTCTGTCATGGTCGCTCAACGAAGGCTCAAATCAGCCTGCGCATCCGCGCAATGTGATCAAAATCTTCTTTGTCCGTATAAAAAAATAAATAAAGACTTTGCAACCTTGGCTATATATACACAATGCGCCCAGTGGTGAGTCTGGTCAGATTGCGCTCATGAGCGGGCCGATCTGAATCTTAGAATGACGCACATGTCCGAATGTACGTTTTCCCACGTTGCGGCTCATTTTATCTAGACAACAGACATGCATTGATATGGGGACCATGTTATGAAGTGAGGGAACATAGTCCGAATCAGTTTGGTTATCAGGTGTAACTGACAGGGAATAAAGTATACATAATCGAGTAACTGTTGTGCTCAAATTTTTGCGTCTCGTAAGATTGCTAAAAGAACAATGCTTGATCTGAAATGTCTATCAAAAGTCTCAGAGATAATGTAGATGATGGCTGCTGGTAGTTCAATCAGTGCTTACATTTTGTCGTGTCTGAAAATTGCTGAAAGAACGATGGTTTATCTAAAATGCCTATCAAAAGTCTAGGAGGATAATGTAGATAATGGTTGTTTGCAGTTCAATCAGTGATTACATATTTCCGTGTCAGAAGGTCTCGGAAAGACCAATCTTTGATCTAAAATGTCTTGCAGTTGGCATTTACCAGTTCAGTCAGTTGTACTGCTCTCAAATCCTGTCGTCTTATCGTATATTTCTTTCAACGAAAGAAAAATACTGTAAGAAGTCTAAGAATTAAAACGGACAGACAGTCCGGGGCAAATACGCGCCGCAAAATTCGATACTATTATCCATATATCCATGTAGTTAGCCGCACGTTTTGTCTGATCAAGGACAGTTCGGTATGCCAATGTAAACTGCAGTAACTACTGATACTGAGGAGGGACAATGCGATGCGTAAAAACTAAATTATCCAACACACACACACACACACACACACACACACACACACACGAACACACACCGTCGTCTTGCGTTACGCATAACGTTATGTGCTACACAGACAAAAAGAAGCAGGCAACACATTTAGTGGTGAAACTATTAGCTGTTAGATACTTTTCTGTCTGCCCTTCTGCACAGAATGCACTGTGGTAACCGTTTGTCCATGTCGTGCCAACTGTTTCCTTTTAGAACTTTAAAAGGTCCCTATTCAAAATGGAGACAAGAATAATTAGATAGCTACCCTGAAAATGTATCAAATCTCATTAACTGTTTGCAAACACAACAAATATGAATGAAAGTAAACATGGATAAAGTAAAATACACCCAAAGGAAAACTTTAAGTTTGATTTAACATTGGATTTTGTACTACACCTACAAAGGTATGTCTTGTATGCAAATATGTGTCCCTAAACGGTACTTCTGGGAGTTGTGAAACGCGTTTGACGTTTGCAGGATTAGCCTTCGTCACTGTATAATTACATTATACGCATTATATCACTTGTTTACGAACATTTAAACTAAAAAGCCGGAGCTTAGTATTTCCTACAATATTACATGTGCGCCAATGAAAGATTCATATCAGTCTGCGCATCTGCACTCTGTGGGTAGCAAAGGATCCAAAACGTCTTGAAGCGGACAGCTAAGACTTTTACATTACGAAAACAAGCCTATTCAAATATGCTGGAAAATATACCAGCAAAATATGAAAAATTTCAGATAAAAATTCTAATATTTTTCTTATGTCTGCTCAAAAACATAGATTGTGGGTACTCGTTAGAACCGCCTCGCCGAGGCGGTTCTAACGAGTACCCACAATCTATGTTTTGAGCAGAAATATGAAAAATAATGTATACCCCTGTAAACCCCAGTTTTACTATATAAAAGTGGGGTTTAAGGGGGTCAACATTATATAGGTATGTTTTCGTGATGTCAGCCTGTGCGAATGTGTAGACTGATTGGAGTCGTCTCTTTGCACACATGCATTTTCGTAGTAAAACCTGTGACCTGGCTCATATGTTTTATAACTTGTTTACGAACAAGAAATGAGCCACAACGTGTGAAAAGTTTTACTTCCTTTCTGCATTACGAAAAAAAAATGCCTATTTAAATATATTGAAAAATTCACCACCAAAATAGGTAAGAGAAAAGTCCAGAGAATGTCACAATCACAAACCGGTGCCCTTCACAGACACCAAGAGGAAGAGGAAACGGACAAAACCAAACAAGCGCAAATCGAACAAACGTACATATGAAAAGCACAAAGATTAGCTCTCTCTTCCCCAAGCGAGGTAATCGCAATGCTAAAAGGACTGAAAAACACAAGAACAAAACAACACAAGGTAAGACATAAAACAAATCTCCTCAAAGAATAAACCACAAAGCAACAAAGAGTAAGACTAACACCGGGACCACCGCCTTAGAACAGTTAGAATAAACCACCGGGTGGCGGAGGGAGTGGAGGTTAAAGCACTTTTACAGCAAGCCAACTTCACCCTGGGTCCCGATGCTGAAAGTTTTCAGATAAAAACTGATATATTTCGAATTTCTGCTCAAAACATAGATTCTGGATACTCGTTAGAACCGCCTCGCTAAGGTGTTTCAAACGGGTATCCACAATATGTTTTGAGCAGAAATATGAAAAATAATGTATACCCTCTAAACCCCAGTTTTACTGTACAAAAGTGGGGTTTAAGGGGGTCTATATTATATAGACATTTTCTCGTGATGGAAAGGATTTTTTTCTAAAAGGACTACATTTGGTCCTTCCTTTTAATCTACATCCTTTTCCACACTACCAAGTGTAGCTAGCCACCTTTACGAGTCAACGCACATCGAACCACATCGAACTTTACGTTACTGGTTCCGCAAGAACATGAAGCGTAGCTGATATACTTCAGTTGTAGGTGCGTTCGCACACACATTAGTGATATGATTGCTTTTACAGCACATTTAGATGAATCGAACTGCATTGATTGTTTGCCGAAATTAAATAAAAGGAATTGCCTTTATTTAGACAAGGCGTCATTGATTTCAATTACAAAATAAAAGGCAAATGCATTTATTCATTACAGATATAATGGAAAAGGGATATGACACACTTAATTGCCAGCTGTAGAAATAAGCCAGCCAGTGGTGCCAAGGGAAATGTGTATTCGAGATTTTGTGGACAATGAAGGTTCAGAACCACTTGTGCATACGCACAGTCTGCATTACGAAAACACGCCTATTCAAAATATACTGAAAATTTTACCACAAAAAAAATGAAAATTTTCAGAGAAAAAAATCGGATATTTTTCATTTTTCTGCTCAAAACATAGATTGTGGGTACTCGTTAGAACCGCCGGCGAGGCGGTTCTAACGAGTACCCACAATCTATGTTTTTGAGCTGAAATAAGAAAAATAATGTATACCCCTATAAACCCCAGTTTTACTATATAAAAATGGGGTTTAAGGGGGTCAAAATTATATAGGCATGTTTTCGTGATGATAAGGACATCTGTTGTCCATTTAAACCATTCCCAGTAAGCATTCTTTATAAATCTATAGCGGGCCGTTGTCGGCCCGTCAGGGTAGCTGACGGGCCGATAACTGCCCGCTATAGATTTATAAAGAATGCTAACTGGGTTATCTGATCCAGCGCGCGAAACAAAAACTACAATAAGACCTGTGCAACTAGCAATGACTCAAATCATCCTGTATATCAATCCAGTATGGCAATGGTTCGCATTTGACCCTAATTGGATTGCCTGCAGGCTGTCGAAGGTACATGCAATCAGAGAAGACTCTGATAAGATTGCGCTGATGCGCAGGCTGATCTGAGTCTCTGCTGGTTGCACGAGACTTATTGTAGGTTTTGTCGCACGCTGGCTCATATATTCTTGAAATACACAGAAAAAGAACATTGCCTATGGTGTATTCGTATGGTTGGGTTTGTTTATCTTGATCTAAGTAGTGATGAAACACTCAAACACATATTTTCGCTTGAGATGGCTAAACCGGGCAAATTCGTTTAGCTTTTTATGTAACAGAAACAGTCTAGAAGTATGAGCAAGTGTGTTTAGCTAAGATAACGAAACATACATATATTTACGTTTCTGAGTACATCAGTTTTAATGCAAGCAACTCATAACACATTATGCAAGGCAGAAGCACACGAACAAAAGAAATGTTTTTACTTGTTTTTTTTTTTTTTTTTTTTTTTTTTTTTTTCTTCATCTACCACATCTTATTACTAGCAATATAAATGCTTAACCCTTTCATCTCCGAGTTTCATACATGGACTGTTCCATCTCTGAATTTGGACACACCCATTGTTGCAAATAGGGGTTTCAGTCAAAACTTAGTTACAGAATGGGAAACAATTTAGATATTGATATGGTGGATCGTGATCTGTAGATTTGTAAGAGTTAACCATTTATATAAATCAAAATTAGTGAATATCGTTTTACTTATCCATAGAAATAAGGCATGCCATTTTATTCAAATTACAGTCGAACTTCAATGGCTCGAAAATCTTTGGGACCCAAGAAATTTGTTCGAGTTATGGATAGTTCGAGCCACTGAGGGGTAATTATGGCGCCATGTCAGGAAGCAAATAGCGATAGTTTACGGAAATCTTTTCGATTTTCTACAGAATATATATATATGTTGAGTGTACTCATTAGAATCGCCTCGATGAGGCGATTCTAATGAGTACACACAACATAAAATTTCATGATAAAATAAGGAAATTCCCCTAAATATTTATTTGCTTGAGCTATTGGAAAAAGGAAAATCGTAGGGACTCAATAACTAGTTCGAATTAGCCATGGTAAACAGGCCATCGGTGTTCGAGCTATTGAGGTTCGACTGTATTCGATTTGGCCTCTTTATAGTGGGTGAATAATAAATAAAGACAAATTGTTTCCGACAATACTTCGCAGGTTTTAAACACAAACGACTAGCATGACTGAATTCGGAAAAATCCCCAATTTTGGCCACTTTCTATCACAGTAAACAGAGGTAAACCGCAATATTAAAGTTATGAAGACGCTCACGTGATGCAAAACGTAAACCCATTATTAACGGTCAATGACGAAATAAGTATAAAGAAATCGCAGCTGCATACCGGTTTGAATTCGGGAGAATTCTATGCGAGCCGAACAATAATGTTTAATGATAGCCAACATTGGAACCTAGGGTGATCACAAAAAAATCAATTTTAAGTCCTCGGTAGCTATTACTACTTACCGTTCTAAGGCAGTAGTTATAGTGTTGATCTGTCTTTTGGGGGTCTTCTGCCTGTGGGCTTACTTTGTGTTTCATCCCGATTGCTTTCTTATTGCTGTGCTCGGTGGGTCCTGTCTTACATTGTAATCACCTCACTGGAGAGAAAAAGTGCTTTTCATTGGTGTACCATGGTTTGTTTAGTGTCACTTAGGTTATGAGGTTATGTTCTGTGATTGTGACTCTTCCGTGACATCTTCTTTACTATTTTCTTATTCAGAACCACGAAAGAGTTTAGGCTGATTCTTGGCTTTGTTTTCAGTTATTTATTTTTTTTTATTTGTTTTGGTTTTGGAGTTGGTTAACACTGCAGTATTGTCAACTTTTCTATCTCATATGATGCGCAACGCACGGAAAGGACCCTTATGCAATTTGCGGATAGCGCAGGCCCTGGGTCTTCGTTATTTACTTACAAACTTAATGGATACTGTAGTATATGTCGACGAACAGAGAATTTCCAGATCAGACTGCACGGATACGCACGCTCATCTAGAGTTTCGCTGTTCAAAAATGGCACAAGAGCCCTTTTCCCACGTTGCGCATCACATGCAAATATACTACGGCTGTTTCCTCAGATGAGCGAATTGTGGCCTATGGGCAAATTCTCTCCGTTTTTCCTCATGAACAGACACAAACTAAATGAGTGTTGTTGTTTGTTGTGTGTATGTTTTTTTTTTTTTTGTTTTTTTTTTTTTTGTTTTTTTTTTTTTTTTTTTTTGTTTTTTTTTTTTTGTTTTGTTTTGTTTTGATTTTTTTTTGTTTGATTTTTTCCTCTCGTTTATGATGTGTTCTCATTACGAAATCACGCCTATTCAAATACGAGTATATTGAGAATTTTACAATAAAAAATGAAAACTTTCAGATGAGAATCCTGTAAGTTTTTATATTTCTGCTCAAAACATAGATTGCAGGTACCCGTTAGAACCGCCTCGGAATACCCACAATCTATTGTTTTGAGCAGAAATGAGAAAATTAATGTATACGCCTGTAAACCCTAGTTTTACTATATAAAAGTGGGGTTTAAGGGGGTCAAAACTATATAGGCGTGTTTTCGTGATGTGTATTTCTAAATGATCAAAGTTCGTAATAATTTTCTTTGAAAACGACACAATAAACAACGGTTTCTTGTTTGTCGCTTGCGTCTACGATTTAATTTTTATGATATTGTTAAATAACGTAGGAGATTATAGTCCGTGTTATGGTTATATACGTGATACTTTGGCTGATGTTCAAGAAATGCATTTGAGGTTTACAAATATGTAGCCAAGAATACTTAGAAGCAATGATACGTGCGTGCTTCGAGGCGGTTAAGAGGGTCAGTGGAGGTTCTATGAATATTTTATTTGTAGATTATCTAAAAACCTTATAGTATGATATTGTAAGAGTTATCTCTCAACTTTATCTATAAAATAGTCTCAGGTATAACACAATTTGTATTTTCCGTTGTATATCAAGAATAAATATGAATAAAGTACCACAGGTATCGTAGGTTATTTCAAACATGTAATTGCCATAATAACATAACTATTCTTGCAAGAGATAAACCTGTGATAAGCACTTTGAGGCTTTAATACATGGTGCTCACACAGAATAAAATCTGTCCTACTTAGCTTTTGCTGACCATCGTCTTACCTGAAGCAGAGAAAGTTCAATTATCTGAAAGATACATTCAGTCATATTTATTTGATCAGCGTCATGTAACAACACCGTATGTGAAAGTGCATGTAACTGTCGTTGCTTGCTGGTTAAGGAAAACGGACATATCAACCGTGCATGTCAGCCGAGCCAACCGGTTTGATAACTTTTACAAAACAAGTAAAACTGAGAGCGACAGCCTTAGTCGACAACCACTATGTAATGTTTTCTTGTATGGTAATGGCGCTGTATCAACTCGGTCAAGGAATACTTCTTGCACTATCAGTTCCCGATACTGTCACTGCACTGACTGTGTCAGATGGCAAAAACTTTTGCTAGTATTGTAACGATTCATCGAACCATAAGCTCATTCAAATACAAAAAAAAAAAAGGTTTATGGTTGTCAACCAAATACTCATTTATACTTTCCACAGATCCCCTTTTTTCCAATACCTTTTCCTTCTGACATCTTAACTCTTGTCATCTTGTCATGCTGAATAAATTGAAATGTCACACCTATTGCTAATTTTAAGCCAATCAGCCTACTTGATCCAGGTTGTCGATACAAATTAAAATACTGAATTGCAAACAGCGAAGATCCAGATCAGTTGGCTTCTTCAGAAGCCAACTGATCTAGATCTACACTGTTTGCAAAGGCAAGGTATATCGGGGTACAACAGGACAGTGGTTAAGGATTAGAAATATGTTTGTCAATTATTTTGATTTAAAGTAAATGTTTGCCGCAATAAACTTCCGCTCCTTTAGTTATTGTGCTACAATATTATTGCACTGCGTGCTGTTTAGTGTTGAAAAAATATAGGGCAAGGCTAAAACAATAACAGTGTACAGGAAGCCTGTTGTTATAAAACAGAAATATGTTATATGCGTGACAATTTAACAAAGTGTTCAAAGACCGTAATAACTCTCTAAGTACTGGGGCAGACGGATCTGAACAAACAATGCAGATCTTGGTTAAAGGCTATTGAAGGTAGCGTCGGATTCGGAGTTACACTGGTTGCCACTCATTAAGCTTTTTAGTCACCCTATCAGGTAGTAAAAGGGGCTGGATCAAATTTCAGAGCAAGTACGGTGAGGGGGTTACGTGTATCAATATAATCAAGTGCGCATTTCGACAGATTAATGCAGTAACAATGTTGCTAGAAGCGGCAAACTATTTTATAGTGTATATTGGAAACCATGTGAGAAGAAATTAAATATTGCTGTAGTGGTTTCTATAGGTGGTCTACGATGGCCAAGATGTGACGATGCGAATACACTGACTGATATAGACTACGTTGTCCGGATAAAACCAAAGACACCGTTTTCGAATGATGAGGATCATTCAATTCGATGCCTTTAGCAATAATTACTGTATCTTTTACCCACCCCCCCCCCCCCCCCCCCCCCACACACACACACACCCCTCCCCCGCCTGGACATACTTGGAAGATTTTCACCATTTACACCGAAAGAAACCATTTTCGTGACTTCTTGTTTGCTTTGATGTACACTGAATCCTTTCTAAAAAAGGTCTGCTCTCTAAGGAAATAATTTGCTCCTGGGAGCCAATTATGTCCTTATAGAGTAGACCCCTTTTCAGAAGGGACAAAACCAGTTTGGAAGGGTTGCCTCCACTCAATGTTATCAAGTTCCCCATATCATCTTAAATCTCATTAAACCCTGTACACTACATGCACTGTTACCTCTGATTTGCTGTGAGTAATAAAATGATTTGCAAACAGAAATGTAACCCTTTCAGTCCGGTAGATCTTAATAAAAATATCTTTGCAAACAGTGTAGCTCCGGATGAGACGTTTTCTTGACGAGCCATCTCATCAGGATCAACACCTTGTAATCGTGTAGTGCGTCTCATGTAGATTTTATAATTGTTCAGGCTGTCTGTAAGTAATTATTTTACGACACCTTTCCCGTTTCCTGATAAAATAGTCTCCTCATTATGCGGTTCAAATGAAGAATTAAAACGATATTACATCACGTATGCCGAACAATTTAACCCATTGTAATCGGGAGACCCATAAAAGGGTAATTGGCAAACAGTGCAGACCTAGATCAGACGCCACAGAACGCGGCGTCTGATCAGGTTCCCCACTGTTTGCAAATAGTTTAGCCATTTTTCTCTAGGAATATGTAAATCTCATAGCCGGACATACCTAACAATTAAATTGGACTCTTCCAATATATAGTGTGGGAAAGTCTATTCAGTCTACAATGGGTTAACGTGGAGGTAATAAAATAGTTTTATGTGTACCAGACAATACTTTACCGGGCTTCTTCACATTACGGAAACACGCCTATTCAAATATACTGAAAATTTTACCACCAAACCATGAAAATTTTCAGATAAAAAGTCAGATATTTTTCATATTTCTGCTCAAAACATAAATTGTGGGTACTCGTTAGAACCGCCTAAGCGAGGAAGTTCTAACGAGTACACAGAATCTATGTTTTGAGCAAAAATAAGAAAAATAATGTATACTCCTGTAAACCCCAGTTTTACTATAATTATAAAATTGGGGTTTAAGGGGATCATCACTATATAGGCATGTTTTAGTGATGATTACATCTTACACGCACTTGTTATTTTGTTACATGTGCTAGGTTTGAAAGGGTCTTGATGTGGATCTGATTACATGTAAAAGCTCCTGAATTCACTTATTTACTGTAAAAGGAAAACTTTTATCACGAAAACACGCCTATATAATTTTGGCCCCCTTAAACCCCACTTTTATATAGTAAAACTGGGGTTTACAGGGGTTATTTTTCTTATTTCTACTCAAAAACATAGATTGTGATACGCGTTAGAGCCGCCTCGGCGAGGCAGTTCTACCGAGTACCACAATCTATGTTTTTGAGCAGATATATGAAAAATATCAGAATTTTTTTATCTGAAAAATTTCCTTTTTTGGTTGTAAAATTTTCAATGTATTTGAAGAGGCGTGTTTTCGTAATGGCTTCCAAAAGTCTTTCCTTTTAGAGTAGAACTCTTTTCAGAGCGGAGGCAAAACAATTTTGACAGAGTTACCGCCAATCCAATGAGAGTGTAGTCATTCCCCTTACGAAATAATGGTTCTGTTATGCTGGTTAAGGGAAAGCCATACAGCGGATACACTCAGTCTGGCTTTCCATCCTGTTAGCGAAAAAAATATACAAACGCACTTTCTGATTTTTTAAATTATTGCCCTCTCCAGGTCTCTAATATGATTACATTATGTGAAAAGTACGAGGGCGGTCGAAAATATCCGGACTTTTCATTATCCTGTCTTTCCACGTGCAGTTTTTATACACATAATATGAAAATAGGCTAAGCATAAATGCGAGCACAGCACATACCTATATCTGCACTCTTCAAAAGTCCTTCACAGCATCATTAAAGAGTGAATATCAGTATATAAAAATATTATGTAAATCAATAATAAATAATAAAAATAATCAGCAAAATATGTTCGTGACACTTATTGACACTCGTTTGGTCACTTCGTGACCCTTATTAGTGAGACCCATAATCGAGTCCTCCGATTTCCGGTGAACTTCCGGGAAGAAAAAACGGAAGAAAATTTGTCAGAGCGATTACTGCTGAAAGCATATATCGTTGAATATTACTTTTCCTTGATCATATTCTCTACCGTAGAGCTCACTTCGTTCGCGATGCGCTTCACGCGTCGCGAGCTGCGCTCGCTATTATACATGAGCGAAAATTACATTGTATCGCTAAAAAAAGCGGTCAGCTTATTTTTAGTGAGAAGCATGTATACACAAAGGTTTGAGCATTTAAAGAAGATTGGTGTTCGGACACTATGGACTCTAAGCTGGAGGAACAACGATCTGTAATAAATGTAATAACTGCTTCTAGAGGATGGAAAACCTTGCCACATTTTCAAATGTTGCAGAAAAGTTTTCCTAAAGCCTGCATATCCTTCAAGTGGCAATTGTTGTCTATCCCACCCTCCGTATAGCCAAGACATTGTACCCTTCACTTTTTATTTGTTTCCAAAACTGAAAAAATGAAAAAAAGGCTCGCTAGAAACAAATTTGAGACCAGGATGGTTAAATTTCAGCTGTAAATCGATATCTCAGCAGTAGGTCTACCTCGTGATTTGTGGAAAGAATATAAAAGCTTTCACAAAAATGGCAAAAATGTATATAGATGTAGGTGGGTGGAATACTTTGAAAAACAAATAAAAAATGAAATAAAAACTTGAAATAATTACTAGCCCTTATAATGTTCCAAATTTTTGGAAGGATTCCCTCCTTCATCAGGGTAAATGGAAAAAAATATTTCTATTACATTTTATGTGATCAACAACATGGCTTACAATGTTTACTTCTTGTAAATTAATGTTTTCCGTTTACCCTAGTGAACGAGGGAATCTCTCCGCAAATTTGGAGCTAGTAATTATTTCAAGTTATAGCTGTTGTTATCCGTTTGGATAAAGAACCATAAGTGTAGAATAAAAAACGTAAAGCGTAATACGCTGCAATTATCGTGTCGCGGGCAGATAACTGTAAAACATGGACTAAATCCCCAAAATCAATGTATGTACCAGGTTTGGTTAAATTCCCTTGACATTTATTCAAGTTATCTTTCGCAAATGAAAATATGGGCCAGTCTGGGGCAGATAACTCCGTCAAAACTTACCGAAATTTGCTCATTTGCAATCCCAAACCAGATCTCTACAATATCAATGCACATATTAAGTTTGGTGAAAATCCATTGAAGTTATCATCCGGAAATGAAATACGGACGAACGTACGGACACACGGATGTCCAAAGTAAAACCATAATACTCCGCCACTATCATGTGGCGGAATATAACAAAAACTCAAATTACAGTCGAACTTCAATGGCTCAAACATCTTTTGGACATGGAAATTTGTTCGAGACATGGGTATTTCGAGCCACTGAGGGTTAATCATAGCGCAAGGTAAAAAGGCAAATGAGAATAATCTAGGACTGTCTTTTCCTTCTTCTATAAAATAATGGTTTGTTGAGCATGTTCATTAGAATCGTCTCGATGAGGCGATTCTACTGAGTACATACAACATACATTTTCACGATAAAATAAGAAAATTTCCCTTAAAATCCCAAAACTTTTGTTTTCTTGAGCTGTCGGAAAAATTTCCTAGGGACTAAAAAACGAGTTCGAATCATCCAAGGTAAACGAGCCATCCATGTTCGAACCATCGAGGTTATACTGTATTTCATAGTGTTTGAAAGAGCAAAAAGTCCAAATACTTTCAAACCGCTTCTCGTATAGTTCAATGCCTTAGCTATAGATACGGCCTCTTGCCACTGGACTTATAAGCGTACTCTCAAATAATGACTAAACCAACAAATGGAACTGAACAGAAATGCTGCCAGTACGATTAAAAGCTCAGGGGCCAGTTGTTCAAAACTAGCGATGTCGATAGTTAACGTATTGTTAGAACTTTGATCATTAAATATGCCATATATGCTATTATTTTTGCTAGAAAATGTAAGTAGCTTTTGCATTGCCAAAGCTACTCACATTTTTTTCAGCAATCATACCTGTGAATTAGATATTGTAATTACTAGACATCACGAAAACATACCTATATGATTTTGACCACCTCAAACCCACTTTTATGTAGTAAAACTGGGGTTTACAGGGGTATACATTATCTACATTATTTCTGGCCAAAAACATAGATTGTGGGCACTCATTAGAACCGCCTCAGCGAGGGTGTTCTAACGAGTACCCATAATCTATATTTTGAGCAGAAATATGAAAAAAAAATATAAGATTTTTTTATCTGAAAAATTTCAGTTTTTGGAGGTAATTTTTTCTTTATATTTGAATAGGCGTGTTTTCGTAATGAACAGTTAACCTGACCACTAACGAGCTCGTTAAGTTAACAATGCTTTGAACAACTGAGCCCTGGGGTCTTTAATCAGGTTTCATGGATGTCAAACCCTCATCCTGAATCCTGAATCCGGTTCAGCTGCATAATAATTCAGGCCGAGCAAAACGAAAAGGTGTCTTCGAGATTAAGCAAAATGCACACATTTAGATTCTTCCCACGCATGCAAAAAGTCTCATCCGGGCATTTGTTTTACTCTATACATTCTGTAGTGTCCAATGATTCTGTTAGTGGACAGCAAAGACATTTTCGGCATCACGAAAACATGCCTATATAATTTTGACCCCCTTAAACCCCACTTTTATATAGTAAAACTGGGGTTTACAGGCCCCTGGGGTATATATTATTTTTCTTATTTTTGCTCAAAACATAGATTGTGGGTACTCGTTAGAACCGCCTCGTCGAGGCGGTTCTAACGAGTACCCACAATCTATGTTTTAAGCAGAAATATGAAAAATATCAGAATTTTTTGTCTGAAAATTTTTTGTTTTTTGGTGGTAAAATTTTCAGTATATATTTGAATAGGCTTGTGTTCGTAATGGACTGGACGCATGTACAGGCTGATCTGGGCCGTTGTTCGCATATGCCCAAAGACACGTTTTCGCATTGAGCGGCCATATAGTTTTTCGGTGCTTGTATAGATTACCTAACGCATCAGTATATCAACAAAAAATTAAGCATATAAATCAACTTCTCAGGATTATGGTGTATGTACAGATAATAAGGGCTTGACTAAAATCGAAAGTCAGAGTAAATGAGGACCACCAATAGAAACACGATGTGCACGGCCACCGAGGAGCAAGATAAGATAAATACATATAAATGAATGTACACGAGAAATGATCCATTCACCAAGCACAACGTTTAGAGACTCACCAAATGAAGAAGAGATGTGAAACAAATAATGAAAAAGCAAACGCCAAATATGAAACCATCGAAGCATAAACAAATAATACTTGCAACAGAGGAACCGCCTTGCAATGGTCAGCAGAGAAAAAAAGCTACTTGGGTGGGTGGTTGGGCGGGCGGGGGAAGGGGGATTCGGTGGAGGTTTAAACGCGCGAAAAAAAAGAATTTTAAATTCAGACAACCCTCTTTATACCGAAACTCGATACAACGACAATATTCGTTAAAATGACTATTTGACTATCACGAAAAAGGTAAGAGAAAAGTCCAGGGAGCGCCACAATCACAAACCGCAGCCCTTCCCAGACCCCAAGAGGAAGAGGAAATGGACAAATCTAAACAAGCACAAACCGAACAAACGTACGAAAAGCACTAAGATTAGCTCTCTCTTCCCCAAGCGAGGTAATCGCAATACTAAAGGACTGAAAAACACAAGAACAAAATGACACACGGAAAGACATACAACAAATCGCCTCGTAGAATAAACCACAAAGCAACAAAGAGTAAGACTAACACTTCGAAACCTTCGTTTAAGAGGTAACAATTAATCACAAATTATGCAAGAATATTGTATTTAATACTTTAAAGAAACATATGTTTCGGATATTTGTTAGAATCGCCTCAGTAAGGCGATTCTAACAAATATCCAAAACATATGTTCTATGAGGAAATATTACATGTTAATCTGCTCATTAAGTGTTCTGTAAAACAGCATTCATTTTAATGGCAATGTCTTTGGGAACAAATGTTTTCGTTGTATAGAGGGTTCACTATACGGAGCCTCCATTGAGACTGCGGCTCAGCCCACTGTCCTGTTATTAAAGATGACGGCTCAACCATTAAATGCGATTGGTTATTCACCAAACATGCTGTCAGTTGCATAATATGTACACTAATTTATCTTTTTACATCGATTGATAATTGTTGATAACTGTTTTTAATTGTATCGGAAAAAGACTGACCAAACAACTCTTCTTAATTAGTAACGTCGCCATCAAACTCGGGCTCCGATATGGCCTATTGAACGTAAGGAGCCGTTTTATCAGGATCTACTCTGTTGGCCATTTTTTTATTTTATTGGGGTGGGGGGGGGGGGGTGGGGGAGTGGGGGGGGGGTGCGGGTGTTTTTATTATTTTTGACTAAAATCCCTATTTGCATCAGTGGACATGTCCGTATTGAATGATGAAACAGTCCACTCCAGAAATGCAGGGATGAAAGCTTTAAATTATTTCATAATGTTGACAAAATTTACATAATGCGTTACGATGTTTGAGAACCCGATAAATTTGTTTTAGAACATTACCTGGCCCTGAGGTTATAAAACTTTTTTCATGCTCAACTCAGCTGAGTATGAAAATTTTCATGCTAATAAATCTCAATATTACTAACAATTGTAAATTCGTTCTTGCTAAGCATAGCTGAGCATGAAAAATACTCTGCTAATAAATATGAAAATGTTGCATTTTCATATTTATTAGCAGGGAAATTTTCATGCTCATCTGAGTTGAGCATGAACAAAAGTTTTATAACTTTGGGGCCAGGTAAAAGGTATATACGGTGTTAAATGTGACTGGATTTTCTGCAAAACAAATGCAAGGAGAGATATATACCTTACTGAAAAAAAAAAGTGTTGGTATGCAGGAAGTCACAAAATTTGTCGCATGTGAAATAGTTAAACATCTCCTTAGTGTATCCAGTCCATTTTATTTTATTGTTCCTGTCCTTATTTAGAAACCCTTATAGGCACATATTTATGACATGATGAACCCCTATTTAAAACTAGCTTGTTTACTAGTTAGCTTTCTCTAAAGTGCTCGTTGCTGTCAAGAGATCCATGCTTTTATCAGAAAGTACTTACCTTCAGTTAGTATTAGGCGCTGTGTGCGGCCGTAAAGTGTCTCCCCGTAATACGCAATGAATTACTTTATACTTCCTGCTCCTTGAGGATGAATGGACTCATTGGTAAGCATCTGACAGTATAATATATTTCTTAAGGCTGTACTAGGTGACATGATTAGTGTGTTGTTAATTACATTACTCTATTTTTTTTGCCTGGGCTCGAACCCAGACAATGCGGGCTGTGACCAGTACGGCGGCGGCACTCAGCAATGCAACTTGCGTCGACTTTTCGAATTGCTCTACCGTAGCACCCCTTAGAGTTGTGTTCAAATACTGACTTAAAGCTGACTGACATCGCAGTGTACTTGATATTGAGGGGCGCATTGTTCATGAAGACTCAACCAAACCAAGTCTGCTGTTTTCGCTTTTTGTAATGTAGTCGTTGCCATCAAAGGATCCATTTCCTCAGAGTTTATTTACAACTGAGTCAATACATGAGAAAGGGGTTATCGGTACATCTGAGAACAGCGAAACAAAAGCCCGAAACAGTGTCTTTGGTGATTGGCAAAATAATTTGCTTTTGTCATCACGAAAACATACCTATATAATTTTGACCCCCTTAAACCCCACTTTTATATAGTAAAACTGGGGTTTACAGGGGTATACATTATTTTCCTTATTTCTGCTCAAAACATAAATAGTGGGTACTCGTTAGAACCGCCTCGGCGAGGCGGTTCTAACGAGTACCCACAATCTATGTTTTGAGCAGAAATATGAAAAATTTCAGAATTTTTTATCTAAAAATTTTCGTTTTTTGTGGTAAACGTTTCAGTATATTTGAATAGGCATGTTTTCGTAATGCAATGATTCAGTTAGCGGGCTGACCTGGACGTTTGCTGTCCGCATATGCCCGTAACATGTTTTCGCATGGCGTGGCCCAATTATGCTTGCCATAGAGGGTAAATCGATGATCCATTTCTTTTTCTTTTTTTTTTTTTTTTTATTTGTACGCTTGATTAATTAGCCGAAACGTTTACATAACGATAAGAAAGAAGACAAAAAAAAAAAAAAAAAAAAAAAAAAAAAAAAAAAAGAAAAAGAAACATTCATAACATATATATATGACGTAGTATCTGGGGCTGAATAATTGGCACATGATAAACTTCAGTAATAATAAAAGAGAAGTTATGTAGAAAATATAACAATCATAATACACAGTCATTCTAAGGCACCGAAAAGAGAAGTAATGAAATAACGATACGTAAGCAAAATATTGCAAAATACCTAGACAAGTCTTATTAACCTTCGTCACTGTCTGGGTAATTTCAGCAGACGACAAATTGATATGTTTTCTTATTTTACCAGAAAACTGGATTTGACATTTCATGTCAATTGTCTCCATAGGGGATAAATTGCAACAACTGTCAAACATGATTTTTGGGAATGGGGACCTTTGCATGAATGGCAAATCCTCTTTTCTGGGAAAATAAGAAAACCATTCCAATATCTAGGGAGTTCTTAACCTTAATCACTTTCTGGGCTAATTACATGTAAGCAGACGACAAATGGGTGATATTTTTTCTTATTTTATTTGTTTGTTTATTTACTTTTTTTCAGAAATCAAATTTGACATTTCATTCAAATTGCCTTCTGGGAAGAATCAGAAAAAAAATGTGTCCAAGGGACTTAAAAGCAAAATTGCTAACGTCTGAAAAACTTAACCGCAAATTGTTAACGCCTTTTTAGACGCGGACGGAGACGGACGGACGGCCAGGGGACACTATATACCCTTTCAGCCATTCTTCGAATGGCAGGGTGCATAAAAATCCAATATGACATCTGCTGAAAATTTTACCCATAGTGCTAAGCGTTAGTTTCATAAACCTACTGGTCGTTCTAACTTTTATGTTCACTGACGATATCTATCAAATGCTAGAGGGATTTAAAATACAAACTTGAAGATCAACAGCAAATTTTATTCACAGAAAAATTCAATTCTTGTTTACAAGATGAGAAATACAATGCACATTTGACGTATATATCTTAATATGACAAATGTAATGTATATAAATGACATACCTACAGTAAAACTAAAGTGACTCGAACACCGTTGACTAGTTTACCGTAGCTTATTTAAATTCGCTTTTGAGTACATTAGAAAGCATTAAGCTCGAAGTTAGTACCTGGATAGTTACAGAAAACAAATAATAAATGATATGTTTCTAATTTTATCATGACAATGTATTTTTTTATCAGGAAAATGTATGATGTATGTATTCATTAGAATTGCACCATCGAGGCGATTATAATTATAACATTTATCATACCATTATTATATAGAGGATCGAAAAGAAATTCCTAAATTATTCCCATTTGCCTCTTGGACTTGTACTATGATTAACTCTCATAAAATTTCCATCCTTCCGACGATGTTCAAGCCATAGAAGTTCAACTGTAGTACCTATCTTGTAATACCATATATGTATCCATGGAATGTTTTCAGGTTATGAGAGAGAAAGCCTGACTGTGAGAAAGCCAAGAAAACATACCAAACATAAAAGTATTAGAAATATCAGAACTTAATTAAGCATAGCCACTAAACAGTTCTTAATATGCGCAAATCAAACTGTTAGGCAAACTTCACATTTCTATAACTTAACAAAGCAAGCAGTTCACACACACAAACACACACACATACACGCGCGCGCGCGCGCACACACACACACACATGATCATTATTTGAAATATCTTTAACTCAAACCATGAAACACAACATATGATATCTGACTGCTTTCTGAAATTGACATCTCCTGAATGTCCACTAAATTCCAATCCTAGACCTCCGACTCCGTTTTACTACAGTCCTGTGTATAAAGAACCGAGCAAGGGATTTTGCCTGAATTGTAAATAAATAAAGCATTTCTTTCTATGTTAGTTTTTAACACCTGAACAATATGAGGGCGAGTCAATAAAAAAACAGCCTAACTTATTTCTCTTCTTTTTCGATGTAATTGCCCTCTAGAATGATGCACTTGGACCAACGGTGTTCCGGTGCCATCGGCCCAGAATTGAAGAAGCCAGGGTCCTTGTCTCCGACCCACTCCTCAACTGCCGCCACGACTTCTTCGTTGGACAGCAATTGACATCCACGGATATCCTTTTTCAAGTTTGGGAATAAGAAATAGTCACTAGGAGCTAAGTCCGGAGAATAGGCGGGTTGCGGTATTAGCTCGTACCCATTCCGCTCAACAGTATCCATTGCAATTTTGCAAGTGTGGACTCTCATTGTCCTGTTGGAGCAGAATGCCCTTGGAGAGTTTACCACGGCGTTTTTCACGGATCGCAGTTCTCAGTTGGTCGAGCAAATTTGCATAATACGCACCTGTTATTGTACTTTTCTTTGCTAGAAAGTCCAACATAATAACGCTTTGTGCGTCCCAAAATACAGTTGTCATCACCGTGCCAGCAGAGGGTTGCGTTTTGAACTTCTTTGGTCTTGGAGACCCCGGCCCAACCCACTGGCGACTTTGAGTTTTATTCTCTGGCTCATAATAATGGACCCACGTCTCATCTACAGTCACCAGACGTGAAAGGAAATCATCTTCCTTTGACCTAAACCGCTTCAACAATGCGCTGCATGCTGATGTTCTGATTGCCATTGCTCGTCGCTAAGGAATTTTGGGACCGAACGGGCTGTTAGCTTGCGCATACCCAAGCGATCATTTAAAATTGTTAAAACGCTACCACGTGAAATGTGTAATGCATTCGCTTTTTTCTTCCACCTTAACTCGCTTATCAAAGTACACCAGATCTCGTACTTTGTTACACATTTCTTCATCAGTGGCATTTGATGGGCATCCAGACCTGGTTTCGTCTTCTGAAGACGTTCTACCGCGTTTGTATTCCCCACCCCAGAATTTAACTTGTGTATACGATGGTGCAGAAGACCCATAAACATTGTTCAACTCGCAATGTATTTCCTGACCTGTTTTCTCTTTCAAATACAAGTACCGAATTACAACACGGTACTTAGCTTTTGACGAAAAGCTTGCTTTTGCATCGCTAGCCATGTTTGACATTCAATATCTTATGAGTGAATGACACGATAAGGATGCAATTTTGCTCTCAGGCCTAAAACATGTATTGAAACAAGGCATGAAAATCGTGGGTGTCTCGGTCAATTGGAAATGGGATAGGCTGGTTACTTATTGACTTGCCCTCGTAATTAAGAAAACCTATATTATTTATTGAACCGCCCGTTTCAAACGGACGGAGACTATCTTTGAGGAAACACATTAGAGAGGTTCCAAAGTCTAAAGATTAAACTTAAGACTGTTGATTATATAAAGAGAGCCTTCAAAAAATATTATTTCATATTTTTCATAGACAATAAGACATTGTATTGAAACTGTATCCTTCATTTTGCTTATGTTTCACACACACACACAAAAAACAAAAAAACAAAACAAAAATCATATTTCATATAGCTTAACCGTGGTCCTTAGCTGACAATTGAATGTTGGTTTGGCATCTGTATATATTTAGCATGGCAAGGATGAAAATGTAAATGAGACGGACAACGTAATGTATAATTGTTTAGAAGGGTTTTCTGTTATATTGGGGTGATGATTTGATTCATTTTCTGACTGCCATCACATTTCCGAAGCAAAATACCTTTTAACAAAATGAGTCAGCTTTATTCGTCGTAGTCGCGCTTCAATGTAGCCATAATAATCGAAGAGAGATTTATGAAGCATATGATTTCACATGCGAAATATGTTTACTAGAACAACCAGAGTGGGTACACAACTTTGAAAAAAAAGTGTTTTAACATTTATACAACGTCAGTGACGTTGAAACAACTTTAGAACGGCATTTTTTCAACTTTGTGTGACCGCTTGGTCACTAGTTATACTTCATACGCTAACACCCCATGACCTTCATTACGAAAACACACCTATTCAAATATGTTGAAAATTTCACAACCTAAAAAAGGAAAATTTTCAGGTAAGAAACTGATATTTTTTTTATATTTCTGCTCAAAACATAGATTGTGGTACTCATTAGAACCGCTTCGGCTAGGCGGTTCTAACGAGTACCCATAAACTATGTTTTAGCAAAAAAAAAAAAAAAAAAAAAAAGAAATATAATGATACCCAAGTTTTACCAAATAAAACTGGTGTTTAAGGATGTCAAAATTAGATAGGCGTAGTTTCGCAAGAAAAACCGAACTGTACATAAGAGACCTCGTAAGACAATTAAATGTTACTGGATCATCCGGCCAGAAACCGAGGAGTTGATTACTTGTCAAAAATGAGATACGTACATTAGAAAACCATAATGTCCCTTTTCGCAAAATATCGAAACTCGGTTCATTAACATCTGAATAATATTTATTCCGAAGCTACGGGAAGCTGTTGTGATAAAAAAAGAAGAACAACCTACTCTCGCAGCCTTCAAGTTGATAAATGGCAAACGGTTGCTTCAGCAGTCAATTTAGCAGGATACATTACAGGTGCGATGCTAAACATGATAGACGGGTCATAACTCTACGAAATTTAATATGTATTTACGCAAGAAATAACAGTAACCATATGAATACGCAGTCTCACCAGCGACTTTGCTGTTTGCAGACATATAGTAGATACTTACGGAAGCTTCAGGCAAAAAAAAAAAAAAAAAAAAAAAAAAAAAAAAAAAAAAACCGCATGTTTGTAGCCCTAAAAGGGGACTGCGCATGTATAGAAATCCACAAGCCAGAAAATCCTATCCTCGGATCTCGGCTCAATTAAGGTCATCTTTTTTTAATTTCACAGAAATGATGTGCAATTACATAAATGCTGTAAAATATTCTAGTATGACTACAGCCGATTGGCTCTTTGTTAAACATTAACATCACCGACACATCACGAAAACACGCCTATATAATGTTGACCCCCTTAAACCCCACTTTTATATAGTAAAACTGGGGTTTACAGGGGTATACATTATTTTTCTTATTTCTGCTCAAAACATAGATTGTGGGTACTCGTTAGAACCGCCTCGGCGAGACCCACAATCTATCTTTTAAGCAGATATATGAAAAATATCAAAGTTTTTTACCTGAAAATTTTCAGTTTTTGGAGGTGGAAATTTTCTGTATATTTGAATAGGCGTGTTTTCGTAATGAGCCATATACAGCACAGCTGTCCATATTGTGGCAACAAACACAGGACTTCTTGCCCAGAGTATATTTGTCTGAATCCTGCTAACAATATGTTTGTATAACATGTGCTTAGTCTGAAACTCATAAACATATATAGCCTTCTTCTTTTCACCTCTGAGTTTCTGAAGTAGATTCTTCGTTTGCCATGGTCTAGTCAGACTAAATAGTAAACACATCACGAAAACATGCCTATATAATTTTGACCCCCTTAAACCCCACTTTTATATAGTAAAACTGGGGTTTACAGGGGTATACATTATTTTTCTTATTTCTGTTCAAAAACATAGATTGTGGGTACTCGTTAGAACCGCCTCGCCGAGGCGGCTCTAACGAGTACCAACAATCTATGTTTTGAGCAGAAATATGAAAAATATTGGAGTTTTTTATCTTAAAAGTTTGGGTTTTTTGGAGGTAAAATTTTCTATATATTTGAATAGGCGTGTTTTCGTAATGTGAAGTAGATTCTTCGTTTCTCATGGTCTAGTCAGACTAAATAGTAAACAATCTGGCAGCAAAATGGAAAATCAAGTAAATAAGTTAACTCAGAAACTGATACAATTAGATCCACATCAAGTTCTCAACATCAAAGGGAGAGACAAACACATACAATTAAACAACCACAAAAGATCAGAGGACAAGTAAAGTTGGTAGCTCGTTCCAAAAAGGTGACAACTGATACCCAACCTTAACTGAATACAACTTTAACTTACATAATTATTTAAAGGAACACATTTATAAGTGAAACACTACAGAAAATGAAACATTAAACAATAATTAACAGAATACAACTCCCGCGTTATAAACGTCAGTAATAAACTACTTGGGTAAATTATAAGTTTGATGATTTGCGTAGATTAAAAATAAATAATTTTTGACCGATTCCTCCGTGCCCATTTGTTTGTTATGCAAAAAGAACCATATAGTACAATAAAAATACAGCATGAGAACTAAATCACGTGTTTCACAAAATTGGGCCGGAAGATACTGCAAAGATCTCGTTTGTCTAACGTTTAACCATTTTTGGAATTTTAATTAATGATTTTAATTTAGCAAACATTTTTATCAATATTTGGTGCTCAATAAGTTGAGCATGACGAACTTCAGCAATAAATTAAGAGAAGTTAGGTAGAAAAGATAACGATCACAAAGCATTCTCATTCCAAGACTACAAAAATGAAGGTACGATACGAAAGCAAAACATTGCAATATACCCAGGTAATTCTTAGCAACATTCATCACTGTCATGGTTAATTCAGAAGACGAAAAATAGATGACAGCTTTCTTATATTTTCTGAGAAAACAGGATTTGCTAATTGTTTCCAAATAATAATAATAATAATAATAATCGACTTTATTTATAGAGGGTAACACATTTAGTAATCTAGTACTAATCTTCCATGTGGCCCTCTTTTTTCCTGGGTAGAAACCAGTACTTAGCAATGTGGATAAAGTTTCTTGCTCAAGGAAACAACACTTGCAGTCAGTGGGGATCGAACCCGGTACCTCTCGATCTCGAGTCCGACGCTTTACCACTGCACCACAGCGCTCCACTGGGGACAATTTGCATCAAATGTTTAAACTGTTTGCTGGGAATGAAGACAATTTGTATGAAATTTTAAACCCTGTTTTCTGAAGAAGAAAAAAAACACATAAGAAATCCATTCCAATATCTAGGCAGTTTTCAACCTAAATCGCTCTCTAGGCTAATTCACTAGATGAAAATTGATGATATATTCTTACTCTTTTTTTTTCAGACATTACGAAAACACGCCTATTCAAATATATTGAAAATTTTACCACCAAAAAAAGGCAATTTTTCAGATCTGATATTTTTCATATTTCTGCTCAAAACATAGATTGTGGGTACTCGTTAGAACCGCCTCGTCGAGGCGGTTCTAACGAGTACCCACAATCTATGATTTTGAGCAGAAATAAGAAAAATAATGTATACCCCTGTAAACCCGTTTTATTTTATAAAAGTGGGGTTTAAGGTGGTCAAAATTATATAGGTATGTTTTCGTGATGAAACAGATTTGACATCTCATGTAAATTGTCCATTGGAGACAATTTGCATGGTATGTCAAAACCTGTCTTCGCGAAGAATCAGTAAAAGCAAATCAAATATGATCGCAGGATGGTTTTGTTTATTAAGCACTTGAACACGTATTTATACAATACAAATGCTAGAAGTAACGAAAAAATTAAAAAGCTTGTTTAAAATCTGCAAACGTTTGAAAACCCGCCTAATAATATGAACCTTATCTATCCCTGTTCTCACTAAACACTATGTCGGAACAAGGGTTACACACGTAGGGGTTTGTGAACATAATAAATGCTAATCGACTATCGCTAGAGTGCACGATCGCCTCATTCTAGCATGTGCCTCTACTGAGCATCAGGCATTTGGCGAGTCGTTTGGCTAGATCTTCTTTTGGCAATTTTATTGGCTAGATTTTTCATTTTAATGTGTACATTTAATGTTCCACATTGTTAAAGATCTATAGCTATTTTCATATTTTGGCCTCGGCGTCACTTCGGTCAGTGAAAATTGGCATTTAACAAGCCTATTGAATAGATCTTGTTGGTACCTATCTGTTTGCGAAAAAGTATCAAGGTATTCTAAATGTTTCAAGAGTGATGGTTTATTTTGCTTAATTACTTTTTTTTAACTTTGGCGTTGCCTTGGCCAAGGCCTTTTTTGTCTGGATCTTGTCAATATAAATGTGTAGATTTTATGATACCTCAAATGGTTGAAGACCTAAGGCGATTTCCATATTTTACGTTTGTTTTGCTTCAGCGTTGCCTTGGCCAAAAATGGCATTTGGCAAGCGTATTGGCTAGAATTACCTGACCATGGACGGAGGGATGGATAGGCGGACTCACAAGGTGATTACTGGGCGCTTGTCGAAAGGTAACCTTTCAATCGGTCAACTTTTCTGTGGGTCGCACAATTTCAGAGCGATTCGTTCAGGAAGTGATTTTCGAGTGCAATGTTCATCGAGAAGTTAGCGTTATCGCTATGATTAAGCGCAAGTCATTACCAAAGGTAGTTATGATATAAATGCCATGATATCGCAAAATCCCCACGCCCAATGCTAACGTTGCTAATAATGTGACGGACGGACAAGCGGACGGAATATTAGTGTTTCTCGCATACCCTATTCACGTGGGGAAGTCATGTAGCAAGTTTGGTTAAATTCCACACAGTGGTTTAGGAGAAGATATCTGGATGAACGGACAGATATACGGACAAACGGACAGAAAAATAATGTTGCTCTGGCAACACACAACGTACAATTTCAAGATAAAATGAGAAAATGTCCTTATATATTCGTTTTCTGGAGCTATCAGAAGATTTTCGTAGGGAATCAAAAACGAGTTCGAATCAGCCATTGTAAACGAGCCATCGATGTTCGAGCTTATGAGATTCGACTGTATATAATTAGGACCATTTCCTCATGTTGCTGCTCAAATAATATTAATAACAAAAATATTTAAAGGAAATAACATAAAATAAATATTGAATTACCAATTCCTACACGTGATTCAAAAGTACACGTTGTTACATCAGCCGATTCGTATTAAAACTTGTCCTTTAAACTGCACGAGTTGCACATGACTTGTCTCAGTTCAGGCCATGTCAACGCATTCAAGTCAAAACAAAAACAAAACTTAAAATGATTAAACAATATTACCAACATGGCCCTAAACGACACACCTGAGTTGCATTATCTTATTGTACCAATGATCCAAACAAATGGGTTATGGCTGAGGTAGCAGATTTGTAAGGGTTAGCCCCGTTTAAGTCAGGTAATGTTGCATTCCTATCATTGACTTGGATTTGATATGAAATGCAACAATATTTGAAATCTGGCACCGAATGACCTTTTTCATTGGCAGTTGGTACTCAAGAGAGGTAGAGATGCGTGGTAATGCAGATAAGGCTTGAAAATCATTAAATACGTACTCAAATGACAATAACACAGCACTGGTTTGTGCAGGATGTCTGGAAGAGATGCAATATGTATTACTGAAACGACGCTTTTTAAAAAGCCGATTTTAGCTTTTTTTGTTTGGTAAAGGATTACATGAGGATCATTTCTGTATAAGTAACATGGCTATTGCTCCGGAGTTTTGTAATTTCTTCAACATCAGATGTTTGATAAATAATTAGGTTTTATTGATCGACACGTTGACCCATGAGGTCTATTTGCGTCAAAAGATGCTTGATGGGCCCTGCACAGACATGTAAAGAAAACTAGTAACAGTGATTTTTTGAGAAAACAGAACAATGTCGCCCTCCGAATTTTAGATTTTTTATTAATACGAACTGTTGTATTACTGAAAATGATGTCAAGCTTACCACACTTAAATCATTTCTTTGTTATGTCCCAATTATATATTCATGCAACTTGATAAGAATGAACCACAAGATATTTTGCAGACAAAAATGTGTCACGACAACGCCAATGCCGACGGGATCCGCAACAAAAACAATATGCCCCCTCCCCATCCCTCCTCACCCCCCCCTCCCCCACACACACATTCCCCGTAGAAGGGTACATAATACGCACCATTCGTTACAGCCATGATTCTAGGCTGTTCAAGTTAATTTATATGATGCTTTTCATTCCAAAGGAGAATGATGTTTTCTATATGGATCTAGAGACTCTTTGACTTTGACTCACTGATTGCCGAGCAATTTAGCTGTTTTGAAAATGTCAGCTAGAGATTATTTTTTGTAAGATAGCAAGGACAATGTCCAGTAAGTATTACAATCACAGGACAAAGCATAGCAACGCCACCAAGAGGAAGACTAAACAAACTAAGACAGACCGCCACACACGATACAGACCAACAAAAGCGTAATGCAACCACCCAGCTAGCATTCTTTATAAATCTATAGCGGGCCGTTATCGGCCCGTCAGGGTAGCTGACGGGCCGATAACGGCCCGCTATAGATTTATAAAGAATGCTTACGGGGCAGCTCTCTCTTAAAATCATATTTCAACTTCTGTGGCCTGTATAAATTCCATAAGGTTAATGGATATCGATATAGGCATATAAGGATATCTGATCACATCACGCCCATCTACCAGCAGCCATTATTGTAATGCATTAAGATAGCTTGAGTACTTTCCCAGAAGGTAACTCAAGAATTGTTCATTAAAAGTTGCCTTAAATCACATCTGCTGGGTTTGGATAAACAGAATTTTAAAATAATAATATAGAAGGTGAAGAAGAAATTCTAGGGAAATATCAAACAAACGAAACGATGAAAAACAGCCGAATATGTTTGAATTTAAGTGTGTTCATGCGCGACAATAAAAATCACCCCTAACATCCACTATATAGCTGCTCCTTACGCAAAATTTTACATTTGTATCAACTGTATTATCTCAAACGCCACATCGGACACGAAAATTTAATTTATAACATCACTTTATCAATATACTGGGCGATGTTTTACGGCTACCTTGTTCGCATAATCCTAGAAGACACACATTTCTCCTGATGATGATCGCATATGTATTAAGCTCAATATTGCACAATTTGTTTTATTTGTAGATGAGAGATAATATAGTTGCGCCCCTTTGCATTAATCCTAAAATGGTAAATGATCAAGACGGACGGAATCCTGTCGATAGAGGGGCAAATATTGAAATAAACTATTCGATATTTTGCTGATATATTTGTTCAGAGCTTGTATTTTTAAAAAAAAATGTTTTTTTTTTTTCTTTTTCTGTATCATACGTTATGTCAGGAACTTGCATCTTTAGTTTCCGTCATAACTACCTGCATATATCAGTGTGTGGAGGCAGTTTCTTAAACATTTGTTCTATTTCAAGTCACATGTTGTATTTGTACGTTCATATTTGCAAAAAATGGGAGACGGACTTCATAAGTCTGTTGACTTTCTTCCGAATCCCATTGTATAATATTGTAATGTAGTAAACACATGTCTTGTATATGTTCAAATATGTTAATATTATACATGAAATAAATGTTTAAACTAAACATAAAACTGGCTTTCGGTTGAATATGTTTTGAACTAAAAGGATTAGAATTCTTAATTTCGTTCATATTATTTTGGTGCCTTTGTATAGCTACAGTGTTTTAGACATACATCTTGCGTTCGCATATTCTTTATAAATATACGTGATAATCAAATTTCGAAACCTTGCAGTATTTGATATTTACACACATCTGTTGAACAGTTATGAATTTATTGTAGTTAAGTACAATAACATTTACACTTTAAACAAGTCATATAGTCCATGCTGATAAGCGCAAAAATGTGAAATAAATCAACACATAGCCTTGTAAATAGTTATATTACTGGTTATTACTCAAACATATGGTATTTTATTTTCAACTGATAAATTTATTCCCCGCACCCCCGCCCCTCCCCCACTCCCGCCACCCACAAAAAAAAAACGAAAAACAAAACAAAACAAACAATTACTTTCTAACATTTATATTAGCTCAGTAAGTATATTGCAATTTAATTTAACAAAGTGCGTTTCATAGATATATAGAAAATAACAGAAAAATAGTAAACTTGATTTGATATTTGATTGAGTGATAACGAAAAACTGAAACATCTCTTATGCTCTTATGCTCCCTAGGGACACCTTAAGTCTGCTTCTGTTTTTCTTTTTTTTTTTTTCGCTTCACAGTCCCAAAAGACCATCAGTTTTATCCATCAAACTGCCAACCAACAACTTTTTCAGTTCAGAATGTACTTAGAAATCTTTCCATAAAGAGGAATACGCATCCAGAGAGGGGAGGCATCTATGTCAAAACCCAGCTAGAATTCTTTATAAATCTATAGCGGGCCGTTATCGGCCCGTCAGCCGGCTGATAACGGCCCACTATAGATTTATGTAGAATGCTTACTGGGAATTTGCTTTACTTGTCTTCTGGAGAGGGTTCTTCTCTAATAGGAAACCATTTATTTCCTGGGAGCAACTCCTTACCATTTTGGGTAAATCCTCTGTCAGAAGGGGTTTGGTTTGCAACAAAGCAAACAGGTAGTCATAAAAATGATCTCTCTCGTAAACCTTGGCGGAAAATCTATTTGGTGTATCCAGTCCTATTAACTTTCGAAGCTCTTTTTCAGACCATTGCCATTTCACAAACTTATTTTCTTATAAGTAATGACAGAGAAACCAAAGAACAAAAGAGTTTCAATCAACTTATGATTTGATTTAGTAGTCACAAGTAGATAACCTATTTTGGTTTAGTCTGGCAAAGTACACTACATGTTCATGCAAACTCATGTGATGCCAAACGTACACTGCACATCTTTCTTTTATTTGAATAATTGCATTGAAACTATAATTTATGAAATAGTATTTGTTTATCCATGCAAACAATTCTCGAAGAGATTTGCTTAACCCATATAAGCCTAGTGTCCCATAAAAGGGACATTGGCAAAGAGTGTAGACCAAGATCAGACGCCGCAGAAAGGGGGGTCTTATCTGGGTCTCCATTGTTTGCGTTAACTTTAGAAACTTGTATAAAACATAGTAATGATGAAAACTAACCAGACACCCCTATATAGGAAATTAACCTGTCCAAAGAGTTGAGGTAGAAGAGTCCACTCGGCATAAATGGGTTAAGAGGAAACTACACATTCAGTGAGACAACTCTGTTAAAATTGTTTCTAATCCCCTTCTGAAAAGATGTCTGCTCTAAAAGGAAATTGTTTCCTTTAAGCGTTGACTCCTTTTCAGAAGGGGTTTTGTGTACAGGAACGCAAACAGGAAGTTACAGCAAAAGTTGATTCCATCTGAAAATGGAAAATCTACCAAATGTATCGTCCCCCAAACATGTAGGCGTTTTCTATATCTGCAATGTTATTTTCAAGATCGGCATGTCTTTAGAAGCAACTGATGAATCTAACGCAGAAAATATTTCCCGATCTCTATTACGTCTTGGAACAGTTTCATACTTGTGAGCATCTTTCATTCGCAGTAGTTCGATATCCTGAAATGAGGCAGCATTACAATTTTGACGAGGTGTAAGCTGACTCTGACGTCTATTTAAACAGCGTTTGTGCCGACAGAGATAATGAAGTCCGCCGTCGGAATGAGCATGAGAACTACACGTTGAGCTTCTACTTGTTTTGTTTACCATTGTATCTCTGGTTGATGCAGGTTCAATAATCTCATTAGCATAAGTAAAACTCTTAGGTCTGTCCGCTCTATAAAATGTAGCCATTCGCATCGTGTTTTTCTCAGGATAGAGGTACCGGTTTCCACTAGCCGTGGAAGCCACTGGTAGGTCATTGTTGATAAATTTAGCTTTAAGTTTATAAAAAGTAGGAAGGGAATTGATATTTAAACAACAGCGACAAAGCGTCCTTTTAAACGCCTGGCGAAATTTTCTCGAAAGTACGTTGTACAAAATTGGATTAACTGTTGAGCTGAGGAAGTATAATACACCTGAAATGAAAGCAAACAAAGCATCAACCGATGGCAACATGAGAAAAGTACCTTTGGATGCCAAGTAAAGACAAAGGATCGGTCATCGCTGTAGGTATTTAGAATGTGCAGCCAAGACTCTTAACACACTGTGCGAACGCATAGACTGATCTGTCTTGTCGTTGGTGTCTTTGCTGGTCGTACTTGCACGGTGGTACAATTTTTTCATGCTGCGGCTAAAATATCTTTATAAGGTATACTGTACAACAATGTTACCACAATCAATCGGCACCTGTCTAGTCAAAGTTAGTTCATTTAATTCTAACTGCACATGGCGGGCCAGTGGTCTTTAACCAGAAAATGGATGTGGCAGAAAGGATCAAATTGCACGTATCACGTAGATATTTGCAGCACTGCACTGCGTATATTGCATGAATCGTCAAACAGCAAATCAACCATAAACTGTTCTTGTATAATTAAGGAAAGACACGTGTACACATAGGCCGTAACAGGCCTACTGAAATTTCCAAATCGGTTCCTCTGTTGCAGTTCTCCATTGTTTGTGCGTCGGTGGATTCAAATGTAGCGTTTCTTATGTCTCCTTTTTTTGACCTCGGGTAGGCTTTTTGTTTCGTGATTACGGCAGTTCCTGGGTAGCTTCACTTAATATTTATACAAATATTGGAACAAGTACGTTAAGTGGGTAAGGTGCCTGAGTATTTTAGATTAATACGGTGCATGTAGATTTTTGAGACACTTCCGTACAGCATGCATTGTATTGATACACGGATCACTACTCAACACCCGCGATTTCAACTCAGATATCCAATTTACATTGTCATATCAAATGTGCAATCAATCAGTCAGTCAGATTTTCAACGCTACCAGGCATTACGAAAACACGCATAGTAAAATATATTGAAAATTTTACCACCAAAAATGAAAACTTTCAGATGAAAAATTCTGGTAGTTTTCACATTTCTGCTCAAAACATATATTGTGGGAACTCGTTAGAACCACCTCTGCGAGGCGGTTATAACTCGTACCCACAATCTATGTTTTTGAGCAGAAATAAGAGAATTAATGTCTACCCCTGTAAACCCCAGATTTACTGTATAAAAGTGGGGTTTAAGGGGTCAAACCTATACAGGCGTGTTTTAGAGATGCAACTGAGTCACACAGAGGCAGCGCGATTAACTGTACAATATCAGTCAACAGAATTTATATACTTTGTACGGCCATTAAATTGAGAGCTAATCAGCATATTCAGATGCCTCGCGCAGAATGATCTGGGCCTTGTCATTCAATTATAGCGCAAGAACCATGCTCTCACTTTACGTTTTATTTGTTTTTTGTTGTTTCTGTATTTGTAAAACGAGTACCTAGTTTATCTTAGCTCAAGAGAAGGCAAACCGAAATGCGCCGATTGTTTTCTTAATTCTCAATAACACCATGTGGTACAACAATGCATGCTTTTCTGGAAAACCAAGAAAAATATGATATGTGTATACCCCTTTTTATCTGGCCCTATTTTTATTTTATTTTGATTTTTTGATTTTTTTTTCATTTTGTTTTACTAAAATGAAAACAAAAGCATTTCAGCTGTACGAGGGTTTTTATTACTTACCACTACAGAAATGACCAGAGAAATTCTGTGTTGCGAGTTTTATCCCAATTCACTTCAGTGTGGTACACACAATTAAAGCAAGAAAACACAGCAATTTCCTGCTGTCTTGCTCATCTCCACAGCTGCGTGACTAAGCGGTGTATACCTCTTTAAGCCATATCAAGCGAAAATGCATCTACGACTATATGTGATATATTTATCCTGTCTCATCAGGCCCTTTGCCATTATTGACAGGCTAGCGTATGCATCTCCTTTGCAAGAAAGGTTCCGGATTTGAGTGCACTAATTGGCAGGCTTATCTGAGCCTTTACTTTCTATGTACAGTCGAACCTCGTTATCTCGAACTCCAAGGGATTCACTGACACACTTCGAGATATCCGTACTTCGACATATCATAGTTGAGAGAGTGAGGAAAACAATAAATTGAACAACCACATTTAACAAATGAATATGTAATTTGACTCCTGAAGTTAGAAATATATATATAAAATAATGTGGAAAAGAGGAGAAATTGCTCCTCAGGAGCAATTTCTCCTCTTTTCCACATTATTTTATTACCTGTTGTCATAGTTTTATGTTAAAACAGGGGCCAGATTTTCATTTCGAGATAAGCGGTAATTCGAAACAAGCGAGTTCGAGATAACAAGGTTCGACTGTATACTCAAATGACTTAAATAACTCATTTCAGTGAAGCCAAAAGCGGCTACGTACAAATCGTCTGCATGTAAGAGCCCTAACCGGAACCGGGTAATAAATGCTTCATGCATGTACTGAAACGAGCTGGACAAACAAACAGTTCGAGGTACATGTTTAACTCAGTTTTCGAACTTTGCTCACCAATCATAACTTGCACTGTTTGCCAGAAGAGCTCATCAGACAGTTACATTCTGTAAGCAGGCAGAAACCATTTAGTTAGACTGCTTATATGCTCAGGTAGATATGTATATCCATATTAGTGCCTGACTGAATGCGTATTGATTATTTACCTGATATATAGAAAAGATGGCTGTGCATATCGTGGAGTTCCGGCGTCCAATCTTTTATATACAGTGTCATTAATCTTTGAGCATGGAAAGGCGCCCAGCAAATAAAGAAAGCTACAACGACAGCAACTGAAACAATAAAGTAGAACATGCTTTTAGAGAACTATTTGTAAAGATCTACACAAATCTAGCCTTTATTGGGAACGTTTCTATTACGTATACGATCACACACATGTCACTGTTTAAATATACGTTAAAGCTGGTCAAATAAAGAGATACAATTTCTTTACATCAATGGGCATATTATTTGACACGTAAAAAGGTGTCTATGAATTTCAAGCATTCATGTGAAATAATATAACAATAAACAGTTTATAAACATTATATCAACAGAACATAATCTATTAGCTTAATTCAGAGTCACAATTTACATAACTAAATGCTGTAATTACTTTAAAATGACAGTCATCTTAAATCGTATAATACATTTTATACAAATTGACTAATATCAAGTACATATAATTAAATAATGTCACCTACCATAAATGGCGATCGACTTATATGATACTATTTTTAAAGTTACAAAATGATTTGAAAAAGACTACAGTATTTAAACTGCCACTTAGAAATAGTCTGCCAATTGTCTAGACATCAGGTAGTTTTTACCCTTAACCGTACTAAGGCGGGGATTCTGGTGCTGTTTGTTATTTGTGTGCCTTGTGGCTACTCGCAGCTGGACTTTTATTGTGCATGTGTCAGTTTGTGCAGTTTCTTGTCTTACTATAGGGATCAAACATGTTTTTTCATGCATTAACATTCGCTAGGTCCCGAGGGAGGTGTTGAAAACCGCTGCCTCCCTAGGGACCTGGCGAATGTTAATGCATTGAAAACCATGTTCAATCGCTATTATTGCATACGTGAAAACATTTGCTACATTTCGCGTTATTTCTTGCACTATTTTGTTCCGCCTTTTCACCGATGTCTCGCGAATCAAATTTCCACAGACTATGCTCGTTCTGCGGCCGGGCCGTACTCATGTCGTAACGGCAGCAAATCTAAGGTCCCGGTACGCTCATATTGAAAGTTGCGTAGTCGTGCATTAACAGCGCGTGAATTGTCTTGTTAATACACGGCTTTTCGCCGGTTAATGCAAGGCTGTTAATAACGTGCGACATTGCTTTTTATGCAATAATGCGGTGTACAGTGGATCCTGTATAGCGTTATGATCACCTTATTACTGACGCGAGAGCTAGTTGCGTTTTATTTTTTCTTTTATCATTATTATTATTATGATTATTTTTACTTTTATTTATTTATTTTTTATTTTATTTTATTTTATTTTTTTTTTTCATTTTTTATATTTTGTTTTTTGTTTTTTTTTGTTTCTGGCCCGTGTAATGTCTGTCTTAATTTGTTCACTCTTCCTCTTGGAGTCATTTGTAGGCAAAGTTCTGTGACGTTGGCTTATTCAATACTATTGTTCTGACAGTTGCCAGAAAAAGGTTATCAAATAAATGTACAAAAAGTATTTTCTTTTGTTTTAAGCAGAAACATTTCTTGATGAGGGCACCATACGTTTTGCACAAGAATCTAAATTGCATGCCTACAAAACGATGGACCAGACTATAGTATCGTGTGATGCATAAGGGAATGTTCTGTTCAACCTGCCCATCCGCACAGTTGTCAAAACTTTCATTCCTACTGATCCTAAAAGCGGAAAATGAAGGTCCTGACTGCGACAACATACGACAAAATGTCTTTGTTTTTATTTCAAGTCGTATACTATATGTAATTTGACATCTACTTTATGACGTTGTCTATTATAACATTATAACTTCAACACAAGAGCTGGACGTATCGGACGTCATCCCACTTTCACATAGTCACTCAACATATGATCAATGTTATTGCTACAGCTGACTTCCTGAATAGCAGAATAGCATACTTTATCTTAGGGAGACTGGATACAGATGGTAAATGCTTAACATTTTTTGCCAAAGGAGACAATTTCTGCCAGTCCTTAACTTCCTTTACTGAACTGCACGCTTAACCCCTTCTGGAAAAGTGCCTACTTTATACGGGAATAATTTTCTTCCGCTGGGATTTATATTTTCCCATATGGAGTGGACCACTTTTCAGATAGGGACAAAATCACGTTTGGCAAGAATTGTCTCCCTGAAAGTGTATCAATTACCCATAAATATTAGGAAAGACATGACTAAATAACCAATGAATATGCATGATCGAAGTTTTCAGTTCAGTCAAAACTTGTCGAACACACACAAAGCAGACACAAGATTTTACCATATTGGACGGTAAGTGGTATGGTGTCCTAATACTACAGTCAACCCTCTTTATACCGACATTCGATACAACGACAAAATTCATAATAATGACAATTTGAATGTCACGAAACCTTCGCTTAAGAGGTGACAGTCAATGAGAAATTATGCAAGTATGATTGCATTAAAACTTCAAGCGACATATGTTTTGGATATTTGTTAGAATCGCCACAGTGAGGTGATTCCAACAAATATCCAAAACGTAATGTTCTACGAGGAAATAAGAATAAAACAAGGTCTTCTTAACATATCATTCTCTCCATTAAAGGTTCTTTGCAACAGCCAATTCATTTTAATGGCAACATCTTTGGAAACAAATGCTGTCGTTGTAACGAGGGTTCACTGTACTTAGGACACTTATGATAAAACGACGAACTATATCGTATTTTAATCTGACGTTCAAACAGTTATGGCACGAACAATCATTACGGTGCAGCGGCAATTTGTGTTGAGGTTTTACCGCCCAGTCAACCCAGTGGGGTCATGCCGAGCTCGGTCAGTTTACCTAACCACACGTTTACTGGGCAGGCTTAGTCCTCTAAGCGGTTTACCAGTATTGTGCACATTCTTTCGCCAGAAACTGACAACTGCCTTTCTTGAATCAGCGGAAGGGAGAGAATGACCGTAGAAAATATTTCAAGACTAATCTCCACGGGGGTTGAACCCGCGACCTCCTGGTCTCCAGTCGGACGGCGCATCCAACTGAGCCACCGAGGCCGGCAAAGCAGCGGCAGTACGGTTTGATTTAAATATAACGGACTAATGCGTAATAAATAATATTTGCGGGTCCTGATCTGGAAAACATTACGAAAACACGCCTATTCAAACATATAAAAAAATTTACAACCCAAAAAGGAAATTTTTCAGATAAAAAAATGATATTTTACATATGTCTGTTCAAAACATAGATTGGGGGTACTCGTTAGAACCGCCTCGGCTAGGCGGTTCTAACGGTTCTAACGAGTACCCACAATCTATGTTTTTGGGCAGAAATAAGAAAAATAATGTATACCCCTGTAAACCCCAGTTTTAATATATAAAAGTGGGGTTTAAGAGGGTCAAAGTTATATAGGTATTTTTTTCGTGATGAGACACAATCTGCATATGGTCTATGCTCGGCGTAACGTTCTAGTCTAGATTTATGTTAAAAAGCCCATTTAGTAAACTTTGATAATGGAATATCACTCAAGACGGTGCTAGGAAAAAACAATGTTGCAAATTAAGTTGCAGCTAATGACCAGACGCAGTCAAAGCGAATGCTGTTTTAACATTTCTTTAATGTGTACTTCCCAGCGGGTACACAACATTGAAACAACGATTCAACGTCTTAACATTGAATGGACGCTGAATCGACTTTGTTTCAACGTTTGTGCCTGCTGGGTTTACCGTCAAAGGGCCCATTTAGTCTCCTAAACAAATTACTTAGGATACTTAGTAGAGTTTGCATCATTTATTACACAGGAGACATCCTGATAGCTTTCCCTGTTTCCCTGCATAGCGAGATCCCTCTTAAACAAAGTATTTTCTAACGTAAAAAAAAAAATCTTACTCTCAAAGTGAGTACTGTTTGTTTGTTTTAGAGTAGACCCCTTTAAAAATATCTATCTTATTTTGACGTGGTTAACTCTTATGAAAATTTATCCAGTTCTTCAAACAAAGGAATTTAATGCCCTACCTAGCATTCTAAGTACTGCTCGTCTGGCTCTACTCGCTGTTGTTTTCCCATACTGAGGCGTCGATATTTCCCGTGAGGCTAATTCTGTTTTTCTTAACTTTAATCCTATTAAGATATAAAACACTGTTATCACAATCATCGGTAGAATGAAATAGACAAACGTCGATATCTGAAACACAGTCAACATTCGGTTCACCCACTTTTTTGGAATACTACACACTAATGATTCAGGAATGATTTCCCTTGTAACTTTATTTTCCAAAAAATAGAATATCCTTGTGTGAAGAGGATAAGGCAAGGCACTAAGCATTGATACTGCCCAAATAAGAAAAATGCACCGCATTGCACGAGACGCCCGACACGCCTTCTGCAGCTTGATAGGATGGCATATAGCTATATACCGTTCTACTGTAAATCCAGTAATTGTTAGCACCGACGAATAAGACGTCATTTCCATTACAAACGCTTTTATAACACAAAATGCTTCACCAAATTTCCATGGATATGCTTCCCAAATCGAATACACCTCTGGAGGAAGTGCTGAAATGTAAAAGAAAACGATATATATTAATATAAACTGCGAACACCCTACTCATCACTCAGTTTGCGATACAAAAATGGCCCAAAACGCATTTCATTCTTATGAAAATGCATGTTTTGTAAGTGTCTGAGTTATCAATTTTAAAGAGATATTGTAAGGAGGCAAAGGGGAGTCTATTTATTATAAAATCAACCCTCAACTCTTTTTTATAAAACAAATTATAGTGACAACCGCAGAAACTGGAACAGATGGTGGTGTCTAAAAATGCAGACAGCTAAGCAAACATTCTAGCCGCTTTAAACTCGCAGTACTTGTTGATCATTGTCTTCCGAAAACAACGAAAAGCAGTTGTAATGTCTATAAACACCAGAAGTCTCATATGTCTGCATCACTTGTAAGATTCATGCGAACCGAGTTACGTGTGAAAATTCATGATCTGCAACGAGAGTAAGCGTGCATTCTGACATGCGTTCCCAACGAATACTCTCGTGCGCGCAGGCTGATCAGAGTCTTCGCTGTCCGCATGAAGAATCTTTTGCATGCTTGGCTATCCAACTGCGCCAATTTTATGGTAAAGCTACTGCATGTCGCACTTTAAGTCAGTATTAAGGATGCTGTTTCATTGAGCATTGGAAGCGTTGGACTAAGAGAGTCGCGTTATAGACTAGTAAATGGGCCGCGCGATGCAAAAACGTATATTCGGGTATATGCGGCCAGCGAAGGCCCAGATCAGCCTGTGCATCAGCACAGTCCAATCAGGGCCTTCGATGTCCTCTAACAGAGTCACCGGACATTATGCATCTATCAGTTAAGAAAATGCCTTTATGAGACTTTGCCCATGCGTCAGATAATCTGGCCACGAGGTTATAAAACACTTTGATGCTCAATTCAGCCGAGCATGAAATTTGTTTTGTTTATAAATCTAAAAAGTACTGACAAAATTTTGAAACTTTTTTCATGCTCAAGCTCAGCTTAGTTGAGCAAGAAAAAAGTCTTAAATTTTTGGTATTTTTATGTTTATGACCAAGTGAAATTTTATGCTCAGTTGAGTTGAGCATGAAAAAAGTTTTATAACCTCGGGGCCGGAATCAGTGCATTTTGCATATGCTCAGACACCTTTTGCTCGGCGAGCTCTAAATCTCCTAATGTCTTGTACGACGCATTACGAAAACACGCCTATTCAATTATATAGAAAATTTCACCTCCAAAAACTGAAAATTTTCTGATAAAAAACTCTGATATTTTTCATATTTCTGCTCAAAACATAGATTGTGGATACTCGTTAGAACCGCCTCGGCGAGGCGGTTCTAACGAGTACCCACAATCTATGTTTTAAGCAGAAATAAGAAAAATAATGCATACCCTGTAAACCCCAGTTTTACTATATAAAAGTGGGGTTTAAGGGGGTCAAAATTATATAGGCATATTTTCGTGATGGAGATAGGCATAAGCATTATTTAATGTTTCCCAATAGTTTTGTAATACCACATGGTGTAGACAATAATAAACTTTATGTTCAAGCTTTCAAATGAATGTTTTCTGAATTGATGTGTTTATTGGCTACTGGTATAATAAACTGGTATAAACTTTTAACATTCTTCCAAGTCCTTTACCATATGAACCGGGATACAAAATTTCCTACAAGATTGCATGTGCGCCCAGCGAGGACTTTGATCAGCCTGCGTACTGTGCACGCTAATCGGAGTAATCGCCCTCCTTCTGAACATCACGAAAACATACCTATATAATTTTGACCCCCTTAAACCCCACTTTTATATAGTAAAATTGGGGTTTGCAGGGGTACAAATTATTTTTCTTATTTCTTTTCAAAACATGGATTGTGGGTACTCGTTAGAACCGCCTCGCCGAGGCGGTTCTGACGAGTACCCACAATCTATGTTTTGAGCAGAAATATGAAAAATATCACAGTTTTTATGTGAAAATTTTTAATTTTTGGAGGATTAATTTTCTATATATTTGAATAGGCATGTTTTCGTAATGAGACGCTTAGGATCTTTGACTTTCCATAGAGTGTCCTGCAAAGACTCTGATTAGATGCGCGGATGCGCAGGCTGACCCAAGTCTTCGTTGGGCGCGCATATAATATTGGGTTCAGTGATATGCGCCGCCTCATAATCTTTTGTATTTTTCATGTGTGTTACAGTTAAACCTCGATGTCTCGAACACCGATGACTCGTTTACCTTGGATGATTCGAACTCGTTTTTTAATCCCTACGAAATTCTTCCGATAGCTCAAAAAAACACATATTTAGGGAATTTCATTATTTCATCATGAAATTATGTACTATGTAAACTCATTAGAAACGCCTCATCGATGCGATTCTAATGAGAACATTCAACATATCATTACTGTGTAGAAGATTTAAAACAGTTTCCTAAATTATCACAATTTTCGTCCTGACCTGGCGCCATGATTAAGCCTCTGTGGCTCAAACTACCCATGTCACGAATAAAGTTCCATGGTCCCAAAGATGTTTGAGCCATTGAGGTTTTAACGTATCATCACGAAAACATGCCTATATAATTTTGACCCCCCTTAAACCCCACTTTTCTATAGTAAAACTGGGGTTTACAGGGGTATACATTATTTTTCTTATTTCTGCTCAAAACATAGATTGTGTGTACTCGTTAGAACCGCCTCTAACGAGTACCCACAGTCTATGTTTTTAGCGTGCTCAAAACATAGATTGTGGGTACTCGCTAGAACCGCCTCGTCGCTCAAAACATAGATTGTGGGTACTCGTTAGAACCGCCTCGACTTTATGTTCAAGCTTTCAAATGAATGTTTTCTGAATTGATGTGTTTATTGGCTACTGGTATAATAAACTGGTATAAACTTTTAACATTCTTCCAAGTCCTTTACCATATGAACCGGGATACAAAATTTCCTACAAGATTGCATGTGCGCCCAGCGAGGACTTTGATCAGCCTGCGAACTGTGCACGCTAATCGGAGTAATCGCCCTCCTTCTGAACATCACGAAAACATACCTATATAATTTTGACCCCCTTAAACCCCACTTTTATATAGTAAAATTGGGGTTTGCAGGGGTACAAATTATTTTTCTTATTTCTTTTCAAAACATGGATTGTGTGTACTCGTTAGAACCGCCTCGCCGAGGCGGTTCTAACGAGTACCCACAATCTATGTTTTGAGCAGAAATATGAAAAATATCACAGTTTTTATGTGAAAATTTTTAATTTTTGGAGGATTAATTTTCTATATATCAACCATGCTACCAAAAAAAAAAAAAAAAAAAAAAAAGGTGAGCATTGCACAGGTGCAAGATATGTCAGCCTTTACTGTACTAAATTTCCTCTAACTAAGTCTTAGTGATATACTAAAAAAATAAGATAAGCCCCATTTTCTCATGAAAATGATTCATTTGATTCTTGCATTTTATGTTAGCTATAGGAGACTACTCTCACTGATTGCTGTATATTCCATCATTGATTAGACAGGCCAGTAACGGCGGTTTAACGTTTAGCATGTTGGGGAAAAACCTTCAGCAGACGACATTTTCTCATTCTTTGCAGAAAGGATGATTTGACATTTCATGCAAATTTTCTCCTTTGGAAACAATCTGCATGAAACGTCAAAGTCTACTTTCTGGAAACAATTAGAAAAGATATCAAGTTATGGTCTGCTGAATTTTCCCGAAGTCCGCTGAGTTTGCATTTATATTTTAAAAGAATCTTAACTGGCAAGAAATATGACTAAACCATAACTCATCATGTTGTGAATTTCAATTGTTAGAATCAGGAGAAACGAAACATTTATCAGCAGTTGCATAGACTTGAAACAGTTATAAGTCATTCCACTCTAACACCAAGAAATAGGATTACTTCTTAACTTCATACGTACATGTAGCCACACTTAATATCAGTTGATATTTGAGTTACTCATTTCCTGATTCAAAACTAGAAGAAAGAAAGAAAGGAAGAAAAAAAAAAACAAAACAAAAAAAAAACAAAAAAAAAAAAACATAATGTATTCCGTCTATTCAAACTGGGAGTTACAGCAAATTATTCATAACTTCTATGAACAGTATATGTTTAGCATTAAACGGTGTACTCATCTTGAAATTTGCATTAATTGAGCTGTAATGTTTTTACAAACATTTTTATTTTAATTCCGTCTCAAAATTGCTCAAAAGCGTTCAGCGTCAAAAAGCTACTCACAAAAGCAATCCACCCATGTCCATGGAGACTGATTTTGCAACATGCGTAAAACTGAATCATAAAACAAGAAACTGCATGTGAGTTTAAAAAATAAAAAACAAAGACATGCAAATTAAAAGTTATACCTATTTAAACTTTGAAGTAATCTTTCAGTCATTAGAATTTATAAGGTATTTTAGGTATGCTGATGTCATTATTAATTCCTTATGACGTCAGCACTTTGCGTCTATACATTTGCGGTTGCCTGACAGTTATTACAATATTTAGGATTTAGTATGCTTAGTTATAACTGTTACAAAATTTAGCACCCATAGTGACGATTGTTACAAAATGTTCAATAACAGCTATTGGTTTAATGTCTTAAATTTTGAACCCATACACGTAGGAACGTATTTTACGTACAGACTAGAAAGTAATATTAAGCTGTTTTTAAGTAGTTTATATAAATAAAAATTGTTTACGATATCAATTACATTTAATTTGGAGCTGGCTTGAACTAAGCTAGGCGACCTGATACACTTAGTTGTCTCTTAGTAATTTGACCGCCATTGGTTACAAGGCAGGTGACGTTTTCGGCTCCCTTTTTGTTTTCCTGCCCACAAGGTCCCTTCCGAAAAGTGTTATACTCGAAGGAAGCATTCTTTTCCTTTTAAGGTAGAAGCCTTTCAGAGGACAAACAATTTGGATAGATTTGCCTCCAAAAGTATATGTATTAATTCCCCTAAAATTCATTAACAGTACCATCAAATAACTTTAAAACTCGAATTATTACGCACGTGCCCAAAAAGGGGAAGGACGCTAAATAATGGAATATAACCGTATCTGGCGCATTTAGTAAACTATTTGAATATGCGGTTCTGAGTAAACGGCTTTTACCATTTTAGTCAACAGTTTGGATTCACGGCTGGCCTGTCACCAGTTGTGACAGACATCTTAGCTTGTGAGACGAAAGCTGAGTCACATTTGCATGATGGACTAGCCTCTTAAAACGCTAAACCATGTTTTCTTATCTTATCATGATGCATATCTTATGTAACACAACTAATTAACTCCTGCAGCAAGGAAACCAATACTATCTTATATAACCTATACGGACTGTGCAAAATTTTATTTCTTGACGGATTTCGACGATTGAAAAACGAAAGTCTATTAACTTTTTCCCCTCTTTCTACCTTTAACATTCAAATTGACTTTTAATGTGAAAAAAAGAAAGACTGAAATATGTACTGAGATGTCGCGGCAGAAAAGAGAGGTATCTGATTACAAGTTAATGACCAGGCTGCTGGCCACCACAACATGTTGCAGTGCAAGAACTCGATGAAAAGAATAAAAACCACATGTTAGCGGGAAGCCTCAAAACCCCACTTCCTTATCATACGCCTATCTCTAGCCAAGAGGTTGGGTAACAAACCCCACTTATAAATTATAAGAGCGCTTGTCCAGCATGGGGTATGGATAAATTTTAGCTAGCAACTCTAGACAGTCAAAAAGCGTTTGATGTTGTTCATTACACTGCACTATTTTGTTAAATAAGCTTAATTGAAAGGGATTTCATAAAGATAGTTGGTGTGTAATTTAAAATTATATCAAGGACTATCTTCAAAAGTGAAATAGGTTGGTGGATGCAGTGAAATTTTCACTGTGAAACAGGGCGTCCGACAAGGGGTGGGGGATACTATCCACTCATCTTTACAAAGCCTTCATAGATGATCATCTGAATATACTTGAAAATAAGGATTAATGTTTTAGAATTGGACCTATATTTGTTGGTAGCCCAGCATGTTGTGATGGCATTACCTTCCTGACCAAACTTAAGGACGACTTGCAGCTAATATTCAATGAAATAGAAGAATACTCCCGAAAGCACAGATATGGATTCATCCTACCAAACCAAGGTAGTTGATCTAATTCATGATAGTAAAGACAGCAGTGATATGACTCGGAGTCTCAGCGAAAATACCGTCATGACTTCCGATAGCGCTGTACATCCCGAAATTACTCGTGCTGGAAGAAAAGAACCATAAATGTAAAGAGTTTCGGTTGCTAGAAGGAGTTCCTATTCGTTAATGAACACTGACCTTCATGGTTCTAATGGACTCAGTACTGAAGTTTCATATCGGATTCATAAAGACTATATTATTCCACGATTTCTCTACAGGCTCGAAATTATACCTTTAACAAAAAACACAGACAGATAATAGCAGCTGATATCATATACAAATCTTAGAAACCTCCAATCATTACCTCAGCGAACAGCAACTTCGGCAGTTTCTTTGCTCTTAGGAGCCCTTTCAATAGAAGCGGACTAACATATAGGGCAATTGAGTTTACATTACTCTGTAGTTAAGAGTGAAAACTATTGTCTTCAGAATCTTGTAGAGACAACTAGCTGCAGCTCCAGCAACTTTAACAATTTTTTTTTTCTACCTGGCACATCAAATTTTGCATAAATATGAACTGCCAACTCTTAAACAAATTGTGACATTTAATATCAGTACACTGCGCTCAAAAGCATGTATAATATGGCTATAACTTTGTTTTGGCCTAAAGTACTTGTCGAAGATGTTGCATCAAAGAATACATTAAAGTTCTTGGAACCAAACAGTTTAAGGTTTCGAACAACACATCTTTTGTAGAGAGATAAAGAAACTTCTGATCAGGTCAAAAGGAGTATTGTGAAAGCTCGGATGCTTACGGGGACATACACCTTGCAATCTAATAGGTATTCCTTCAGTAAAAAGTCAGGCAGTTCAACGTGCGTTCATTGTCAACTAGACGAGGATCTTCTTTGTATGGTGCGTCGATGTCCAGCTTTCTCCACATACAGAATGCCAGCGCTGAAACAGCTTAAAGGGACTGTTATTTAGGAATCAAACATTTTAGTGTGGGACGTGTATTTCACAAACTGGTTTAATGTTCTGAAAATACTTGTGTGCCCGGATCTTATTTATTGTATTGTGCCAGAGTTGTCGACAGCTATTTCAACAATAGAACTTTTCTCAAGAGAGTTTTAATTTCTCTAAACGTTAAGAAGCTCCTGTTACAGCAGGGAGAGTGATGGCTGCCCTATACTATAGACTGCAATTTTTAAGACACGGATACTTTTTACATTTGTGAGTGGTGCTTGCATTGTGAGGAGGAACAAACAGTCAACAAGAACCAGTAGCTTGTATGAAGCACTATTTTAGAATAAAGTCCGCATAACCATCATTATGTGATGCCATTGCTGATCTCAAAGACTGAAATGAAAATAAAAACTTTAAATAACGAAAGCCCATATTTCGTTGTCAGTAATATTAAATTGCATTAATGTATTCAAAACTAATAGTAATGGCGATACTAATTCATAATTTGTAACATAAAATGTGTAAACATACATCCAATTATCAAATTTTAAATAGAATAAACCAATTTTAAACACCATTTATAAACAATTCTCTATGTCAGACAGCAGTCACTGTTCGGACAATTTAATTAAAGTTTTAAAAAGACTAAACGGCATTTAAAGACGTTTACTTAACAAATCAAGACCAGATTGTGTCGGACAACAATCTCCATTTCAGACTAACTTAACAACTTTCATGCGTTTTTATCCAGATAAACCTCGTTGAAAACTTGTAAATTGAATGGTGAATGATTGGCATGAACTATATATTTAACAATTAAAATCATATAAAACAAATTTGATATATCGCATTTACTTTGCCAAATACCAAAACAAGCAAGATGTCCTTGGTCCATAATTCGCTCACCTGAGTAAAACACTAATTGCTTATCTGCAGATGCCATGCAACATTCTTCCAGTTTTGCCTTAGCAACTGGGACAGAAATTTGATAGTGCCGTCCCCGATGCTATATACAAAGATTCTGCGGCAAATCTTTCTTGGTTCTGTAGAAGAAGATTTTTAAGTGTCTTTACCATATATGAGCGTAACAGCCATCTTGTTAAATACAGTCGAACTTCGATGGCTCGAATCCCTTTGGGACCATGAAAATTTGTTCGAGACAGCGGTAGTTCGAGCCACGGAGGGCTATTATTAGTTCCATACCAGGAGGCATAATGGAAATAATTGTGGGATATCTTTTCGGTGTTCTATATTATAAATGTATGTTGTGTGTACTCATTAGAATCGCCTCATCGAGGTGATTCTAATGAGTGCACACAGCAAACATTTGCAAGATAAAAGAAGAAAATCTCCCTAAATTATCCGTATATCGTATTTGGAGGAAATCCCTGCGGACCCAAGAACGTGTTCGACTCATCCATGGTAAACGAGCCATCCGGGTTCGAGCCATTGAAGTACTACTGTAGTGCGAAACCATTTGAACAAATTGTTAGTACCATTTCGACAAAGGGCACAATGCGAAATCTTGGCAAGCGGTTTCATAGAAGACATTGACAGACTTCTACGATTTTAGACACGTATAAAGCCCAATAGCAATGACAGATTCCCCCATGTCATAAAATTTTGATTGCAACTTACAAGTTTTACTTCTTTAATCATACATTGTGAGTTTCAGCCATTAGTCTTTCATACATTTTCAGATTTTTTTTTTTTTAACATTTTGTGTGGGGACTCTAATTTTACCTTGTCATAAAAAGGTCCAAATTCATCCAAGGATCGCCATATAGCAAACTTGGTAGACCTTGAATCCCCAGTGCTATATATCAAAATTAAATCTTAAATCTTTCTTGGGTCTGGAAAAGAAGATTTGTAAGCGTATTATTACCATATATAGGGCATGGCGGCCATCTTTTTCAATAGTGTGAAACCATTTGAACAAATTGTCACTATCTCTTCAACAGAAGGTTGCATTGAAATCTAGTGAAAACTGGTCACGCGGTTTCAGAAAAAAAGACATTTAAAGATTACATGATTTTAAGCATGTATATAGCCAACGGGCAAGGGCGTATAACTCCCAGGGGACAACATTTTGATTGTGACTAAAACGTTTCACTACTTTAGTCATATAATGCGACTTTCAGCCATTAGTCTTTGGTACATTTTCAGATAATGATTTTTTTCAACATTTTTCCCATACAAGAGTATTGGTATGCAAATTGCCATAGACCTTGTCATAGAAAAGTGAAAGATCGTCCTAAGATCATCATTTTAAAAAATGTTGTAGACCTTGAGTCCCCCGTACTATTTACTTAGATTCAGCATTGAAGCACGGATGACACAATTTTGTTTGTAACTAAAAGGTTTCCTACTTTATCATAAAGTGTAAAAAAAAATAAGAGAAAAGTCCAGGGATTGCCACAATCACAAACCGCAGCCCTTCCCAGACCCCAAGAGGAAGAGGAAACCGACAAATCTAAACAAGCACAAACCGAACAAACGTACTAAAAGCACTAAGATTAGCTCTCTCTTCCCCAAGCGAGGTAATCGCAATACTAAAAGGACTGAAAAACACAAGAACAAAATGACACACGGAAAGATAAACAAATCGCCTCGTAGAATAAACTACAAAGCAACAAAGAGTAAGACTAACACCAGGACCACCGCCTTAGAACGGTCGGTAGAGCAAACCACCGGGGGGTTTAAAGCACTTTTACAGCTAGCTAACTTGTAAGTTACTGGCATTGGTCTTAAATACATTTTGAGAAACTGAAATTTCAATATTTTCCCTAAACTTATGTATAGGATTTTTCCTATACATATGTATAAGGATACAAATTTGATCTTACCACTTTAAAGGTCAAATGTCAAAATAGGGTCATCATTTGAAAAAAAAAAACTTGGTATGTACAAAGAATTAGCCTTGAAACTTTCTTGATTCTAGAGGAGAAGATTTGAAAGATTTTTCTTTTTCAATACACACGGGCATGGCGGCTATCTTGTTACTTGCTGCAGAACCGTTTGAATAAAATTTATCTTTTGACACTCGGCCCAGTATGAAAACTGGAACGAATCGGTCAAGCTGTTTCAAAGAAGAAGACATTTAAAGATTACGAGATTTTATGCATGTATATAACCCAGGGGCAAGGTAAGATAAACCAGGAGGACTGAATGTTGATTGTAATTAAAAGGATTTATTACTTTGATCATACATTGTAAGTGTCAACCAATAGGCTTTAATATATTTTGAGAAACTGAATTTTCAATATTTACCCCATACAAATGCATAGAGACGCAAATTTGACCTATCCGTAAAATGGCCAAATGCCAACCCAGGATCATCATTTTAATAAAATTGGTATATCTTGAGTTCCCAATGCTATATACCAAGATTCAGTCCTGAAGCTTTCTTGGTTCTAGAAGATTTTTAAGTTTTTTGTTTTTTTTTGTTGTTTTTTTTTTACTATAAATGGGCATGGCGGCAATCTCGTTTTACGATGTAGAATTGTTTGAACAAATAGATAATATCCATTTCAACAGAAGACCCAATGGGTGTATAGTGATATCTAATCAAGCTGTTCTGAGAAGTAGACGTTTAAACATTACGAGATTTCATACATGTATATGGCCCAAGGGCAAGTGAGGATAACTAGGGGGACTAAATTTTGATTGTAACAAAGGGTTTGCTATTTCAATCATAATTGATAGTTTCAATTATTAGTCTTTAATACATCTTGAGAACATTAACTTTCACTATTTTCTCCATACAAATGCATAGGGTACGCAAATTCGACCTTGTCATAAAACGTTCAAATGTCAACCCTGGGTCATCATTTAGACAAACGTAGTAACCTTGAGACCCCGATGCTTTATACCAATAATCAACCTCAAAGCGTTCTTGGTTCTGGAGAAGAAGAGTTGTAAGTGTTGTCACCATATATGGGCATGGCGGCCACGTTAATGGACCTTAACAATTTATAAACAAATTCAAGCTCCTTTTCATAGAAGGCTCCATACGAAGTGTGGAGAAAATTGGCCTAGGGGTTTCAGAAGAGATCTCGTTCAAAAGTATGAACGGACGACGGACGGGGAGTGTTCACATTAGCTCATCCTGATCCTTTGGCTCAGTTGCGCTAAAAAGTCAACTAAAATTAAACCATTAATAAATAAATTTAAAAAAAAAAATATAATAAACATTGAGCGTCCATTTATAGCGATATCTAATGCATTTGTATCTCAAACTCTAGCATGTGTATTTCTAGAACAAATATGCACAACGCAATAAACTTGAGAAATTTTAATTTTGATTTACGTACGTCATCTACTTATCATCTTTATTCATACTTATTTGTACTCGGTACTTAATGCTTATGTTTACTGCGAAATGATCAGCCAATTTAAAATGAATTACATTTTAAGGTTAAATACTTGCCCTTACGCAGCCACATATGCAGTTTTAACGTCAAGAGATTATAAATATCAGTGTATGGTAGAAGTATATTTGGGATGAGAAAACTTGACAACGTATGCATCGCTGTTAAACTGTGATGCCAATCGGGCGTCAGCTAATATAGTTAGTGATATTTAAATATTTTTACACTGATATCAATTGTTTCAGCGTTTTAAATTACTAATTAGCAGTAGATTCTAAAGATTTCTAAACAAAAGATATATTTAAAAAAGTACAGTTGTGTGTCCAAAGCAATAAATATCTAAATAAAAATCGATGCACAAACATACTTTATGCAAAATATCTTTTTCAAGATTATTATATTTCTTTAGAATTGTCTTATATCATAAGGTCTGTGACGGTGACCATAACGACTGTTTTTAAAGCTTCTGATGCCAATGTCTTTCTTATTGTCCGTTTGATTTTTATCACAGGTGTGTACTAAATGCATGGCGTGTTAAGCTCTTTCAATTAAATACATTGTCTTCAAATTGGTTTTCGCTTTAAGACATCTGATTAAAACTGATAAAAGTCCGTGAATTTCCACAAAAAGCATGGGGTTAAGGTGTTCCAAAGTTTATGATGCAAACAGTATAATGAGAAAACACAGTCAGACTAAAACGATATTAATATGAGCGAGGTCATCGAGGTCGCAAAATATCGTTTTTATTTGTTATTGTTTTTTTTTTTTTTTTTTTTTGTTTTTTTAAATCACCTTGTCCTGCCTTAATCTGTTTTGGTTTGATTGTAACAAACAGCTAATGAATTCTAGTCTTGTACTAAGTCAGACATCTAAAAATGTTACACAATCTTTCAATGCAAAAACTAACAGAAGAGCAAAGCATTAATATAAAACGAGCCGCGTGTCATGAGAATTATGAAATCATTATTGCTTTTCGGGAAAATGAAGCGCCGAATCAGCCCACGCTCGGAGAACTTGTCGCTTGCATTGGATACTGTAGAACAGATGGAAGAAAGTAGACAGTGTAGATGCGTGGCTGCAGTAGATATACGCCATTCGCGTTTTAAGTAATGACCTTTTACTCATGAAACGACTCCGTAAAGAAAGCCAGGGCCCAGTTGTTCAAGGCGTCATTTGCTTAATGAGCTCTTTAGTGATCAAATTGTTAACTGTTCTAGTAATACAATATCTAATTCAAAACTATTTTAGCTGAAAAATGTGAATAGCTTTTGGCAAATGCAATAGCTACTCACATTTTTTCAGCAAAAATATTAGCGTATTATGCCATATTTAATGATTAAAGTTTTAACGATACGTTAACTAACGACATCGTTTGTTTTGAACAACTGGGCCTAGGTTAATCAGCATGATGTTTTTGCCGGATATTGTAACGTAACTAGTCAATGCAATACAACGAAGGAGGCAAATACTTATATCAACATGATTTAAAGCTTTCTACCTTGCGTGGAAAGAATAATTTAAGATCCAGTTTTCTAAATGCCTCTCTCTTCCTATTAAAAACTCGTTTGAATAATACTCGCATTTAAAGGGATTGGCAGATCTTCCGCCATTTTTTGAGATAGCATTTGTGACTACCTTTTTGCTTTCCTGCACGCCAATGCCCTTTTGAAAAGGGATCTTTTCTAAAAGGAAAAAGTACGCTCCCTTTGGAAGTAAAGGCATTCGTATTTGGACACCACTCTTTCTAGAATATATTCCTTGCTTAAGCGTGTCTTGCTGAATAATAAGAATAATAACAAGAAAAAAAAGTAGTAATCTGTCTGTGTACGTATACAGCCTCGTAAACTATGCTACAGTATACAAAGATGCTGAATAAAACCGAACCTTCGCCTTTCGTTGTTGTGAGTGTGGTATTAGTGCCGTGTGGCGGCGGTAGAACGTCTCCCCGTACTTTACCATAGTGCAGATTATATTTCATTTGCTTTGGGATCATTGGGCCCATTGTGGAATCTCCGAAAATGGGAGTTCTGTCATGTATACGCTAGAGGGCGTAAGCAGTGCTGCAAACTTTATTCCCGCGTATGAAGTGTCAATAAATCCGATACTCCCATTTTCTTATCTGTAGTTTGTTCTTTGGTTCCAAAGGCAATCTTTTTGACGTTTATTATTCTTTAGTTCCAAATGCAAACTTTATCTTATTTTATTTTACTTCACTGTAGCCGGTACTGAGTGCTCTTTGGCAGCCGAAAAACGTTTTCCCTTACTTCATCATAGTGCGGGTTATATTTTTATTTATTTTGGTACATTTGAGCCAATTCTGGTCACACTGAATATCGTATACCGCATACGCTGGTGCTTGGGGCGTATTAAACAAAAAAGGTAAGAGAAACGTCCAGGGAGTGCCACAATCACAAACCGCAGCCCTTCCAAGACCCCAAGAGGAAGAGGAAACCGACAAATCTAAGCAAGCACAAACAGAACAAACGTACGGAAAGCACTAAAATTAGCGAAGTAATCGCAATACTAAAAAGACTGAAAAACACAAGAACAAAATGACACACGGAAAGACATACAACAAATCGCCTAGTAGAATAAACCACAAAGCAACAAAGAGTAAGACTAACACCGGGACCACCGCCTTAAAACGGTCGGTAGAGCAAACCACCGGGGGGTTTAAAGCACTTTTACAGCTAGCTAACTTCACCCTGGGTCCCGATGCTACTCTTAATACAGAAATACATAAAAAATCGGTTCGCATAAAGGCTCCCAACTCAGTCAATGCATCAAAGCGAAAGCATAAAAATCAAATTAATCACTATAATAAACAAAGACGAATACTCATGGCTAATTCTACTGTATGCCAGTGTAAATGAAAACCGATAGTTGAACCACGGCGGGCCAAGCTAAAGACATATCGTCAAGCCCCAACCCACTGGTTAAAGTTTTACGAAGAGGTCGTCATTGAGCCTGAGGCCCGAACCGCCGTCGTGCAATTAATGAGTGAAGCATACATGTAGCCATCAACAATGATTTGGTTAAACCTCGCAAAATTCACTGCTGTACGTGACGAGACTTATTAAAACCGAGTCTACGATGTTCGTTTTTAGTGTGTATTCAAGTGTCAGCCGTAAAATGCCTCCCCTTCTTCATCATAGTGTGTATTATATTTTTATTTCCTTTTGGATCATTGAGCCCATTCTGGTTACACTAAACATTAATACTGCATACGTCTGTGGCAAATGCGTACACACTGCTATGATTTAATACAATAAAATCTCCGATTTTCATTATTTTGGTTTTTCTTTGTTTCCAAGAACAACTTATTTAGATTTTCGTTTTTCCTGACTAAATCACAAACAGTTGATAGAGTTACCTGCTTTAACGATTTATCAACTAACTCATCTCAGAATCTCAGACAGTGTTTTCTGTCGCCGTTCATGCCTTTTTTTTATGACCTTCACAATTGTTTGCTGACATATTCAAATATTAACCGAATTATCTGAATAAAAACTGCATTAAACTATTGGACAGACTCATACTCGAAACAATAAGTTATATTTTAAACGAATTAATCTGTCTATCGGATTTCCTACAATGCTAAGGGCGTACGTTACTTTATTTGTAATAAGACACAGAGTATAACAAGTGAAGTTTTGTAACATTTTGTGTGGATTACATACTTCCTAAGCAGGAGCAAGAGCCAAATCTTAAAAGAGTTGTCTTTAACAAAAAAAAAAAACAACAACAAAACAAACAACAACAAAAAAAAAAAAAACAAAAAAAAAACGCATATGTCTCCCCCCCCCCACCCAACCTCCACCCCCGCCCCCAACCCTCCCCCGCCCCAGCTGCCACTCAATATAGAAAATTTACCCATACTAATTGTTTGTCATAATTGCAGATCCGTAAGCAGAGGGGTCGCAGGGGGTGCAAACCTTCTGGAAAATTATTTTAAAATCATACGTTTTCTTTTTCAGCAGAAATTGACTTTTCTCCCCTAAGTTTAGCCCCTGAATGGTTATAGAGCGCTCATGGAACTATTTCAAAAGAGAATTACTCCAGAAATATATAGGTATGAGTTACGTTTCTTGTAGTTTGCCTGTCACCTCTGCATGCTGTACATTTTCATAAAGTTTCATAAAAATATCTTCAACTGTTTTCGATTTATAGAGCGGGCACGAAACTACTTTTGTCAATTTTTTTTTAAGGTAAATAAATCCAAAAATATATAAACTAGAGTTATGGATCGTATCATATGCACGTCGTCTAATGTTCTTTTATATTTGTATAACTTTTCATGAACATATCATGAAAGGTTTCTCAACTCATACAGCGGAAACAAAACTACTGTCAAATTTCAAAGAGGAATAATTCCTAAAAACTATATAGACAAGAGTTACACTTCTTGTTGTGTGCACATCATCTGATGATGTTTTTATATTTCTGTAAAGTTATATTAAACTATCTTGAAAGACTTTTTTAGACATTTTACTTATAAACCACAACGAAACTACCATTGTCAAATTTCAGTGGATAATAACATTAAATATATAGACAAGAGTTAGGTTCTTGAGTCTGCACGACGTCTGATGATGTTTTATACTTCTATGAAGTTTCTTGAAAATAACCAGACTAGGTTTCGATTTATAGAGCGGACACACAACTACTTTTGTCAAATTTCTAAGGAAAATAACTCAAAAAAAATAATAAACAAGAGTTATGGTTCTTATAGCATGCACGTCGTCTGGTGATGTTTTATATTTCTAAGAAGTTTCATGAAACTATCTGTAACGGTTTCAAGGATATTGAACGGACACGATTTCGTAACAGACCGATGGACGAACAGATTGACGTACAGGAGTTACTGTACTTGTCGTCTGTACGTCGTCTGATGATGCTTTAATTTCTTTGAAATTTCACGATACTATCTTGAACGATTTTCAAGTAATAGAGCGGACACGAATTTATCATCGTCAAATTGTAAAGGGGAATAACTCTAATAATGTATAAACAATAGTTACGGTTCTAGTATGCACGTTGTCTGATGATGCTTTATATTTCTATAAAGTTTCATGAACATATCTTGAAAGGTTTTTTCAGTTATAGAGCGGACATGAAATAGCCATTGTTAATTTTCAGGGGAGAGAAAATCAAAAATTATATTGACAAGAGTTATGGTTCTTGGAGTAAGCGCGTTGTCTGATAATGCAATATATATATCTATGAAGTTTTATAAAATATCTTGAAAGGGGTTGGGGGAAGAGAGAGAGAGAGAGAGAGAGACGTAAATAGAATCAAAATCAAAATGGTTATGAAGATGTTGTGTTCCATAAAGTTTGAGTTTTTCATGTACTTACTTTATCACTTTTCACAGTTTCCGATTATTCTGTAAAGGCAGCACTTTAAGCCTGATATTTAATGAGAAGGAATCAAATAAACAACTAAATGGGTGCTTATGGAAACAATGAATGCACAAAAGGACGAGAATAGGATACTCTGTTTTATTAAGTCTCTGCATAAACAGCTATATAATTTGCAATGTTGTATACGGCCCCTAGCGCCGGCTTAAGCGGTATTCGATTTTCAGAGTAACAAAAACTGGCCCAATGATCCCAAAGGAAATTAACAGAATAATCTGCACTATGGTTAAGTACGAGTCAGTGACTTAAACACACAGCAAGTGGTCATAATGTACCAACGTTTAGGGTAAATAAAATTTAGAGTGTATGTGTGTGTGGGGGGTGGGGATCGGGCGGGGGAGGGGGGGGGAAGGGGGCATGATCTCGTACACGGTATAGTTTCATAGTTTCCCTTGTTTTTAAAAAGGAGGTTGCCTTTGTGTTTTACTGATTGTTTTCCTGCACATCAAGGCCCTTCTAAGAAGGAGTCTATTCTAAAAGGAAATAATTTGCTTGCTTTGAGAGCAAACTGTTTTCTTTTATAACAGACTTTTTACTAGAATGGAGACGAAACAACCGATAGAGTTACCTGCCTTGATGGTTTATCTATTGCCCTTAAGTACATTTCATAATCTGAGACATGATGTTAGTTCGTCGGCCACATTGTACTATGACCTTCACAACTGCTTGCAGACAAATCCTAATATTCACCGAATCATCTGAATAATTATTGCATTAAAGTATTAAGCAGACTCCAAGAGATATTCCAGACAACAACTTAATTTATCTATGACTGGTTATTACAATTCCTACTGCCATAAGGATGAATCGTCCTTTACTTTAATATAAACTGAGCTTTACGTTTTGCAAACAAATCCTAAAGGTAACTGATATCCTAAGCACAGCAACTACGTGAGAAACAAATTTAAAATGCCCCCGCTTTGCCTTGTCTCAGCTATGGCTAAGAAGTTGTTGTTTCACATAGGTAGTTTTGCATCCCGGAGAAAACTGTGAACAATAGAGAACGTACTAAATATATAATTTAATTTAGGTTTGCAACGTTTGTTATTCAGCCAACCGTTTTGAGAACGTTTTAGAAACATTATGAAGTACTTTAGATTTTCTCTCATTTTTAGAGGCACTTTTTTCGTATTTACTTTGCTACATGCAAAACCCCTTCTTAAATAGTTCTACTATTTGGGAGATTATTCTTTTCTTGTAGTGTAGACCCCTTTTTTTTACAAACGAATGCGTTGTTTAAAATACCAAGAAAAAAGTTGTATAGAATTTAGGTTAACTATGCCCACGGACCAATCCATCAAACTACTCGAGTTATTTATTTATTTGTTTATGTATCTGTCATTTTAGTGTCCTTACCTTGTTAAGGTCTCAAATGCGTTGCATCAGTTTGAAATAAAAGTAAAAAAGGATTGCCTTTGTAAACAAAGAACACACGGAATCACGAAAATCGGAGACTCGGTTTGACTGAGTCTCTTCCTATGCAACACTGTAGTTTGCAAGGCTGCATACGACCCCTAGCGCCGGCTTAAGCGGTAATCGATTTTCAAAATAACCAAGATGGACTCAATGATACAGACTTGCAGTACACAGCAAATCTCAGAAAACAAATGTATGCACATGCCCTTAGGTACGAGTTCTGATATGACAGACCAGTTACATTCGTAATGTCCACAGCCATATATGTCTTAACCTGTAGAAAGCGTTCATATAGTATTTGAAGACATGCCACGATATTTTGTGCATATTAAATTTGGTCTCGCCCAGAAGTTTGACATTGCTTTTATTTAGTATTTCGTTCTAACTGGACAACAGGCGGATCTTCAGTAATTACCCATTCAGAACTACCTTCCTTGGATGAATCATGAGACTAGTAGTTTGTTAATTGTGGCACAGTTGTAAGTACACTTTCTATAAGAGTGGCAGCATCTTCAAATGATATAATAAAATTAGCAATTGGCCTCTGATTTGTTGAATATGGTAAGGCGAATCAAAAACACAAGTTCAAAAGTCGCTCATTTCCCTAAAATTTGATTCGTCAGTCGTTGAACTTAAACAATAGAATGATGTTGACAAACGGAGACAGTCTATATCAATAAGACGAACACAATCTACTGACAGACTTGAGTTTTAATAAATGGTCTGTAGGTTTTATTGTCTCGGCTCTAATAAATAGCTTATAGGTTTTATTGTCTCGGCTGATATAAATTTATTTTGCCTTGTTGCAGATTTGTTTCCTTTTTATTATGAAAGGGGTTCCATGAAGTCTCTCCACGGGAAAATCAGGCTGACATCATTGAGGCTTTCAATTCCCTTTTAAGATTCCGTGATGATTTATTAAATATTGACAATATTTACTTTTACCTAATGGCGGACCGCATATACCCTACTGAACTCCAGTTAAATAAAGCCAATTCTTCCGATACCAAGACACCTTTTTTGGATTTGAATCTATGTATCTCTAATGGTACAGTTTCCACAAATAATATCATAAACGGGACGATTTTGATTTTGATATGGCCAATTTCCCTTTTCTTGATGGCGATGTCCCTCGGCGTACCTCATACTGGGTTGACCCAATCATTGTTGATGGCTATGCTTCACTCTTTAATTGCACGACGGCGGTTCGGGCCTCAGACTCAATGACGGCCTCTTCAGAAAAACTTTAATCAGTGGGTTGGGGCTTGACGATATGTCTTTGGCTTGGCCCGCCGAGGTTCAGCTATTGGTTTTCATTTACTCTGGCATACAGTAGAATTAGCCATGAGTACCCTTTGTTTATTATAGTGATTAATATGATTTTTATGTTTTCGCTTTGATGCACTGACTGAGTTGGGAGCCTTTATGCGAACCGAATTTTTATGTATTTCTGTATTAAGATTAGCATCGGGACCCAAGGTGAAGTTAGCTAGCTGTAAAGGTGCTTTAAACCCCCGGTGGTTTGCTCTACCGACTGTTCTAAGGCGGTGGTCCCGGTGTTAGTCTTACTCTTTGTTGCTTTGTGGTTTATTCTACGAGGCGATTTGTTGTATGTCTTTCCGTGTATCATTTTTGTTCTTGTGTTTTTCAGTCCTTTAAGTATTGCGATTACCTCGCTTGGGGAAGAGAGAGCTAATCTTAGTGCTTTTCGTACGTTTGTTCGGTTTGTGCTTATTTAGATTTGTCGGTTTCCTCTTCCTCTTGGGGTCTAGGAAGGGCTGCGGTTTGTGATTGTGGCACTCCCTGGACTTTTCTCTTACCTGTTTTTTACATATCTCAATTTGTTAGATTCGCCAGAGCTTCTTCAAATCTTAGTGATTTTGATTGCTGTAATAAAGCCCTTACTGCCAAACTTCTTAGGCAGGGCTATCGTTAGTTTACAATTCGTAAGGCGTTTTCGAAATTTTATCGCAGTCGCAGTGCCTGGGTATAAAAATATATCGTCAGACAGTTCTGCAACAAGGTATATCGGATCCAAAATTTTACGATGACTTAGTGTACAGATTTAAAAAAAAAATTAGATTCAAATCCAAAAAAAGATGCCTTGGTATCGGAAGAATTGGCTTTATTTAATTGGAGTTCAGTAGGGTATATGCGGTCCGCTTTATTCTTTAATTGTACGACTGCGGTTTGGGCCTCAGATTCAATGACGGCCTCTTCGTAAAACTTTAACCGGTTGGTTGGGGCTTGACGATATGATATGTTTTTGGCTTGGCCCGCCGTGGTTTACCTATTGGTTTTCATTTACTCTGGCACAAAGTAGAATTAGCCATGAGTACTTGTCTTTGTTTATCATAGTGATTAATTTGATTTTTTTATGTTTTTTGGCTTTGATGCATTGACTGAGTTTGGAGCCTTATGCGAACTGAATGCTTATATATATATGTATATATATATATCTATAAAATATTGACATTTTTTTGGTTTCTCCACTCATGTATATGTTATAGGAACTAATCAGAAGCGCGTCCCTGACATACCTTAAATTAGTACCTAAACCATATGTTTTGTAGAGGAGTCAAAAAATATTATTAATTAGAGATATGTAAGCCATACCAGTTTGATATGTAAAATATATTGGTTATAAATAAATCGGGACAAATTTTATGGAGTGAAGCTTCTGCAAGTAGTAAACACACACTGTAAAACTATTTGTAGAAATGCAAAATTCTGAAAATTCACCTAATGATGTAAACCCACTTTTAATCCCTGTTTTCACGTTATAACATGGAGCAACACGGGGTAAGCATTACATTGACTTGTTAATTTATTATTTAGCCGTCGCTGTTCACAAAGGACTCAACGTCTTTTTGTTGTTTATTTTTTACGCTTGGCATGGCCAGAACCAATTACACGTCTATTTGTGCAAGTTAGCAAACTGCGTTTAGTACATGCAAACAAGTATTGCAACAGAACATCACAATGCCAAGTTATGCAATATAGACTTTCATTTCCAAGCCTACCAAAATGCCTGTCTGATTCCCGCAGATTAATTTATATTGATACTGTGTATTTCCTCTGATTCAATCTCTTTTAAATGATTAAGTACAGACGCATATTATTTCAAGAAGATATTGGACGCGATTGACGGCAAACAATTTACAAGGCTAGTTCGGGAAAAGAAAATTTTCCATACCGGCAAAGAAAAACACGAATCATTCTGTGCATTCGATGAAGTCTATTCCATCTCTTGCATAGTCGGTGTGAAGCCGGCAGGACATGAAAGAAGTATCAGGCCAAGTTGTAGTTTCTCTCTGTTTATTATTATTGCTCAGGATGATCCTGATATTTCCCCTCTCGCAAATGTTGGTTTTCATAAGCACAGCCTTTATATTAGCTTCTAGAGATTCAAGTACAAAATCTGGTTATGCTAGATTAATGAATTCGCTAGTACTGATCCGCGTAATTATTCAAAATTGAAAAGAGCAGCGGCAGCATTTTAACAAACCTCCGAGGCCTGCAAGAAGCTACTTTCGTGTTTTTGCTGTGGTATTTGTTACCCGTTGTAGGAAAGACGTTTTGAGACAACTAAACTTTATCAAATAAATAAATAAATAAATATCTCTAGTTGTTACACAATGGTGAATTGTACACCAACTCACTTGCAATTCTCCTGATTAATTAATACATGCATATTAACATCATCTTGTTGATACAACACATTATGTGATCCCTTCTCCTCTATTTAGACTGGTTTGCTTGCTTTAAACCACAAAACAACAAAGTGAAATACTTACACCGTGGCCACCGCCTTAGAACGGCCAGCAGAATAAACCACCGGGGGTTTAAAGTACTTTTACTTTAACCTCTTCTTGGGTTCCGATGCCACTCTTAATCACAACTAGTAAACAGACAGTAAAATAGGAGGCTGTTGAAGGTGACCAAAATGCTAGCATCACAACACGACTAGTAAAACAGAAAGCAAAGTGGGCAGCTACTGAAGACGGTGACCACAATGCTAACATCATACTACATATGGAGAAAACAGAAAGCAATGCAGGAACCACAAAGCTATAAAGAGCTACAAAGTGTACGAACAACACCAGGACCACATGACTACCGCCTTAGAACGATCAGCAGAATAATATACCGGCGGCGTGTGTGTGTGGTGGGGCGGGGGCGGGGGGAGCGGGCAGTGCGGGCGTTAAAACACTTTTACAGCCGGCCAACTTCACCCTTGGTCCCGATGCTACTCTTAATACAGAAATACATGAAACCAGTTTGCATAAAGGCTTTTAACTCAGTCAGTGCATCAAAGCAGATACATAAAAATCAAATTAATCAATGTGACAAAAAACACGAGTACTCATGGCTGATTCTACTATGCGCCAGAGTAAATGAAAACCAATAACTGAACCACGACGGGCCAAGTCATAGACATATCGTCAAGCCCTAACTCACTGGTTAAAGTTTTACGTAGAGGCCGTCATTGAGTCTGAGGCTCGAACCAAAGTACACAAATGCTCCTATCTTTGCTCTTTGCCCATATAGCAACAACTGTTTTCCATATGCTATATTTCACCTGTAAGTTGTTATATATTTTGACCCCTAGCCTTACCCCAGGGCAAGATCCAGGGGCAACTCTAGCACAGAGTTGAAGGTTTATGTCTGTCTGGGTAAGTAGCATACAAAATTTCAACTTCCTAGCATAAAAGGCACTCAAGTAATGACCACCAAAAGAAACACGGATATAAATGTCAATGTAAACTCTGACCAACAGGGTCATACTGACTATGTATTATTACGTTTGATGTTTATTATACACCAAATACTCTTCAAAATATATGGCAAAATCAATAAAGCAAGAAATATAGGTAACTGTGGCCTACATTAATTTTGATGTCAAACTCCGGGTCATACTAACTCATAATCCCTAAGTCTGATGTTTACACATCAAATATATTTCAGGATATAAGGCAAAATAACTAGACTGCAAAATATAGACCTACAACTTCTGGTCATAATGACTCATATGATACGTAAGTACGAGCTTTGTACTTCAAGTAAGTATAGCATACTAAATTTCAATTTCCTAGAGTAAAATTTACCCAAGTTCTGTAAATGGGTTTGGGCATGAGCCACCCCTGGGCATGACCTAGGAGCAACTCTAGCACAGATCTAGAGGTTTGGGTCTGGGTAAGTAGCATACCAAATTTAAACTTCATAGCCTAAGAGATACCCAAGTTATGACCTCCAAGAGAAATGCAGACGTAAATGTCAATGTAACCTTGAATGTAAACATAAACATTAACCCTTAGTTCTACTCCAGGGCAAGATCTAGGTGTAACTTAAAGGTTTAGGTCTGGGTAAGAAGCTTATCAAATTTAAACTTCCTGGCATGAAAGGTACCCAAGTTATGACAGAAAACAAAACAAAACAAAACAAAAAAAAAAAAAAAAAAAAAAAACTGGATGTAAAAATCAATGTAAACTTGAATGTAAACTTAAACATTGATCTGTAGCTCCACCCTAGGGCACGACCTAGGGGCAGCTCTAGCACAGAATTCAAGGTTTAGGTCTGGGTAAGTAGCATACCTAATTCCAACTCCCTAGCTTGCAAGGTATCCAAGTTATTAACTCCAAGAAAAACGCGGATTTAAATGTCAATGTAAACTTGAATATAAACATAAACATTGACACTAGCGCCACCCAATGGCATGACCCAGGGGCAACTCTAGCACAAACTTGAAGGTTTAAGGCTGGGTATGAAGTTTACCTTACCAAAGTCAACTTCCTGGCAGAAAAAGGTACCTAAGCTATGATCTCCAAGAGAAACGCGGATGTAGAAACGCGGAGGTAAATGTCAATGTAAACTTAAACATTGACATTGACTAGCCTCACCGAGGGCACAACTTTGGCGCACCTCTAGCACAGAGTTAAAGATTTACGTCTGGGTAAGTAGCATACCAAGATTCAACTTCATCGCATAAAAGATACCCAAGTTATGACTCTGATTATGAATATAGAAACGCGGACGTAAATGCTAATGTAAACTTAAACATTGACCCCTAGCCCCACCTAGGGGGGATCTCGTGTACAGGGCATGACTTAGAGACAGCTCGTGCACAGAGATAAAGTTTAGGTCTGGGTAATAACCATATCAAATTTCAACGTCCTAGCATAAAAGGTATCAAAATAATGACTTGTTATGAATGTGACATACGCACGCACGTACAGACGTAACATCACGGCGAAAGGCGGGGGCATAAAAACTCTCTAAGACTTGTTTTGCTTCCCTTTTGAAAATGAATACTGTAAACGGAAACTAGAGCAAGTCGACGGCGCGCCATTGCATATCCCATGGCCAGCGCCATCGCATATCTCCGCGCACATCAAAATTCCAAATGCGTTCCTCCAGTCCTCATCCATAGGGCTATTACCTGTGACAGTTTCAAGGTTCTAGCTCAAAAAGCCTAGGAGGTGTCGTGTGACAATAAAAAAAAGACCCCAAATCCTACTATTTGACCTCTGGTGACTCCAGACATGCCACGAGGCTAACTGTTTGCATCACTGTATTTTGTTCTTCATTACCTTAGATTTGATATGCAACATGACTATGTTTGTACAAAATGGATTTTGGACCCTTCGGGGTCACCCCTTCCCCGGCCCTGCCCCCAGGGTTACATCAAAATTCCGAATGTGTTCCTCCAGTCCTCATCCATAGGGCTATAGCCTATGAAAGTTTCGAGATTCTAGCTTAAATGGTCTAGGAGCAATGGTGTGACATTACAGACGGACGAACGGATGGACGGACGAGGGGTATCACAATATCCCCGCTTTTTCTCCGAAAAGCGCGGGGATAATAATCTGCTCCTTAAGGGAGCAGCATACTTCTTTTATAGACTAGCCGCATGTTCCGAAAGCCCTTGGTGGGCAAAATAAGTAGTCACAAAAGGTATTGTCATAGTATAAAATGACGGCAAAGCTACCATGTTTATCTAATCATTTTAAAGAGATATTAAGACAATGGATTGAGCCTAAGCAGCTAAATATTAACTTATTTGATATGTTAATTTAAGACCTGGATTTCCATCTGTAACAGGCATTTCAAGAACTGTCTGATGATTCTTCAATAAACGTTTTCTCCTACAGTTTCAATTCTTCACTTAGTGATGATGTATATATACTGGCGATCAGGGTATATCGTGACTTGACTTGCCATGTATATTTTGCATTTCTCTCCATTCATCCATTTCTTCGGTGTCAGTGTTGTTCTCGTGATATGTTCCCCTAATAAGCATTAAAACAGCGTGTTTGAGTTTCGGTTGGGAAAAACAATCTGTACTTTTAAATCTGATGGTTACACCTGATGTATCTCTATCTGCAACGCAAGGTTTGTGTCAATAAAAAATAATAAAAAAAAAAAAAAAAAATGGGCATTACCTTGAGACAAAGAGGTGCCAAGTACTGGTGGTTGGTCATGTGTATGCACCTAAATATTATTATTATTACTATTTAGAATATCTTATCAATAAATGTTTGATATTCAAACGATGAAACCTGACTATCGTTATTATAAATCTTATAAAATGCAAGCACTTCCACAAAATATACCTTTTTCATAACTATTTTATAAGTGCTTTAGTTAAATAAATTCAGGCACAGCTGGTGTCATAACTAAAGTCACTCTGTATATCCGGAACAAATTAAACAGCTGTTTAAAATATTCGAATTTATTTACTCCGAATCAGTGAGAATAAGAATTTAGCTAATATATATATACATGTTTGTGTGATCTAAAAGGAAATGATTTGTCACATGTTATATTCTATGAAACATAAGAGGAACACATACGTTTTTTTTTTTTTTTTTTTTTTTTTTTTTTTTTGTTGTTGTTGTTGTTGTTTTTTGTTTTTGTTTTATCTTATAATTTACTCTATAGAATGCAAAAGCTTAACATGAAGACTTGAAATAAAATAAACGTCAAAATAATTGCCTTTGGAAACGAAACAACACACTACAGATTAGAAAATAGAACTCTCGGGTTAATTGAGACTCTCCATAAGCAGTAATGAAGTTTGCACTGCTTAGGCCCTTTAGCGTAAACATGAGCAGAACTCCATTTTCAAAGCTATTACAGTAGGCCCAATGATCCCAAAGGAACTGATATAGAATGTGCACTATGGTGAAGTACGGGAAGACGTTATTCGGCCCCCACACGGCATTAACTCCAGCTGCAGTGTAGTAAACTTAACGTCAAAAAGATTGCGTTTGGATATAAAGAATAAAGATTAGCAAATTGGAGTCTCGGTTTTATTGAAACATTTCATAAGCAGTTATGAAGTTTGTAACACTGCGTAAGTCCTATAGCGTATACATAAGCGGAGCTCCAATTACGGGCCCAATAATCCCAAAGGAAACAAAATATAATCTGCACTATGGTGAAGTAAGGGGAGACGTTCGACGGCCGCCACATGGCACTATCACCAGCTGCATGAAGTCTATGAAGTGTCATTGATCGAGCAGTTGTAGGAGTTATGCACTCAAGGAATACATCACATACGAATTAAAGTGGTTTTGGGAACTAAAATGGCTAAACTAAGCGTGAAATAAGCAACAAATATTAATCAGAGCTGTATACCAAATGCACAGATACATATTCCCAGACCATGCTGAAAACGTTTTCAAAGTTTCAAACTTTACCAACAATATCCATTTTATGTATTATGATGCTCTTGGGGACCGAAAAACGGACAAATTCGAAAAGTGCTCTTGGGGACCAAAAAAGGACACATTCGAATAGTGAAAACTAGTAATGAAAACGTCAGCAGCATAAACACATCTTCAGAACAAGAACGAAACAATTGCAACCGTTACAGCCAGTTGCATAAAGTAAGTATATTATCACTGACTAACTTCAAAGTGTATTATATAGAAAGATTATTAAAATGTATGCTCCGACATAAGACAAGTTACGGAGAAAGAGGATTGCTCAATGACTGACCCACCACAAAACTAACACAAGCATCCCGTGAAAAAGTTGAAGAGCTCCTAAAATTTTCGGGCACCTCGTTCGCAAACATAGCATGTATTCATATAAGAAAATAGTACGTTTCCACATAACTTTCTTCTGCATCAAACATACTTAAGATGCATCCTTAGTGCTCATAGCCGGCTCAACATGTCTGATTAGGCCTTGTTACCACAATGTCAAAAAAGGTAGTCCAGGGAGTGCCACAATCACAAACCGCAGCCGTTTCAGTTTCAAGAATGACTGCGATGCCTCCCCCCACCCCCACCCCATCCCACCCCACCCACACACACTTTTCGAGTAAAAATAAGTCCCAACTATTTCGGCACATCCCTTATGCACCTTTACATTGTAAATAATATAAATCCTTATATTCCTAAAAAGCTCATGATCACGGAACATGGACTTCTCAGATTACAAATACAGAACAAGAAGGACGAAGAGGAAATACCGACTTCAAACGGTCAATAGTAAATGTTAGGGTTGGAGTTGGCGGGGATTAAAGCTAGTTTTACGAATGCTCAATCCTCGCACATAATATTAATGCAGGTTTTTCTATACATAAATGTTCCACCCGCGTAGGGGTTCCCAAACTGATCAGAGCACCAACACAAAAATGTACTAGTAACTTAAATTTTTCAACACGATTATAAAACAGATGAGTGCTCTATTACGAACTTTAAGTCGGAGCAAAAGAAAGCTACAAGTAGAACCACGGCGAGCACAGTCAAAGGCCAGTAAGATCGGGAACAAGCCATCTATAATGGGTTTAGGAAGTTTTCTGCCGTCTCCCACACAGGCAAAATAGATGTACAATCAATTATGTGTACTAACAACTGATTAGTAAGATTATCAGTCTTTTCAATATTGTATTTGAGCTTCTCTTTTAATCGGATTTAGATATCGATCCAAAGATTACGAATCCAATATCCGTCCTTCAAGGATGAACTGCATGTTTTTTATATTTGGCAAATGGCAATGAGAAGCTAAGAAAATCCATTAAATGTCTTCTGTAAAATCGTGAGGAAGTCCAATAATCAGTTCGACGATGTCATATTTGTTTCAGAAATATGACGTTTCCTTACATTCTGTTATAATAAAATTAGACATTTAGTAGATCATTTTCTTTAATAGCTTAAGATGCAATAAGCTGCAACGTGGATATTGCTTTACATCATATGGCCGTTCTCATGATTTCTGAACACGCGATTCCTGTGTTTCATTATACGAAACTGAAAATTATGGATTTTCCCTTTATTTTGATTAAAGAAGATTTATTTTATGACTGTGATAAACAAAGTCATAAAAAATCTTCATTTAGTTAAAATCAAGGCAGCCCCACTGATTCGCAAAACTTCAAAATATATTAATTTAGAAAATCTTTTTTTATGTTGATTATTTATACCGGCACTGAATCTAGTCAAGTGTTGGTGACACAGAGCCTAAATAAAACGACACTTAAACGAATTAAACACACACACACACACACACACACACGCACACACACACAATGGATGAAAAAAAAAACAACTGAACTGTCGGATATTTGATTCCCAGACTAGCTAGGGTCTGCTAATCAGATTTTAACTTAAACCTGCTTGCTATATATATAACAAACGTGCCAAAATGGCCAAGTATCGTCGACAAGTGACCCTTTGGGCAGGAATACTTTTACCCAAATTGTAATTTGAACAAGTCACTTCGATACTTCCAACGAGATTTCGAGTCAATTACCTTTCGAATGAGGAAAACAGGTTCAAAAATAGATTTTCTAAATGACAGCCGTGGCGGCCATCTTGGATTTCCAATCAAAACAGTTGTAACTAGTTATAATTTACAAGCCATCCCGATACTTCCTATTAACTTTCGAGTTAGTTGGTCTTTCGGTTCAGGAGAAATTAAAGGTATTATAAGACTACAGTACAAACTCTGTGCGGCTGTCATATGTGTAGCAGATATTATATGTCCTAAGTCCTTTGCGATCAATGAGCCCATTTAAAATGGTTGACAAAAAGCCGGTGCTAGGAGGTGTGAGTTGTTTGCAAAGTACCGTTCTATGAACAATCTCAAAAATAATAATAATAAAAAACACACAAAAAAAAAAAAAAAAAAAAAAAAAAAAAAAAAAAAAAAACAGTCTGCTGTTTTCGTTTTCTTAGACGATCCGTTGTGTTCAGATCATTAAGAAAACATGCCTATTCAGATACACTAAGAATTTTACCACCAAAAATGAATATTTTCGGGTAAAAAATTCTGATATTTTTCATGTTTCTGCTCAAAACGTAGATTGTGGGTACTCGTTAGAACCGCCTCGACAAGGCGGTTCTAACGAGTATGCACAATCTATGTTTTTGAACAAAAATAAGAAAACATAATGTATAATGGGGTCAAAATTATATAGGTGTGTTTAATAGATCAAAATTATATAGATATGTTTTCGACGAGGCGGTTCTAACGAGTACCCACAATCTATGGTTTTGAGCAGAAATAAGAAAAATAATGTATACCCCTGTAAACCCCAGTTTTATTATATAAATGTGGGATTTAAGGGGGTCAAAATTACATAGGTATGTTTTCGTGATGAAAATTTTCTTTCTCATGATTTGTTGTATTATATGTGATTATTGTATACGTTTTACATGTTGCGTTACATTACATCACTATAAATTTATAAATTGACGTAATTAGTTTCAAAATATTATAAATAACCCCATAAGATCTAAATCTTCAGAATAGACCTATTCGCTATTTCCAATATTTCGATGGTTCATTTCATATAGGTTGGTTCATGGATAGTGTTCCTCTGCTTTTGAATAATTTCCATGCTATAATATATTTACCACTTAAGAATAAAGATAATTATCATACGATCGTTTTCTCTTTCCTTCAAAGTACATTTGTTCATATTAGCTTCACTACTTTAGTCTGTAAATGCAATATCTGTAATTGATTTATCCAAAAGATGGAATTGAAAGACACTTCAATAATTTGTTTTGTCTTTTGTCTGTCCGCGTGCAAAATTATCGACGTTTTGATTTTTGATGAGTTAAAAATGCCAGATTTCAAACAAATTAAACATAGATGCGTAATACTGTAAAGAGAAATATTAAAAGTATAATATAACAAAAGCCAACCGCAGACTGTTGCAAATAAACGCACTTTAAAAGCAAAAATATGTCATGATCACATTTGGATTCTTAAAGGAATGACGCGTGATAGCAATGACCACACACACATTGATTACAAAAACAAAAAAAAACAAAAAAAAAAAAAAAAAAAAAAAACATAACTGAAAATTTCTAGGCCAGAATAGATAGCTGCAGGCAACAAGGCCTTTTCAGTGACCTTATATAACTGTTCGAATTTCCTTTCAGGATGTGAAGGAACGGAAGTTAAGAACTACTTTTTTAGTTTGTTTTTGACGTTAAGCATTACCCTATTAATACTTTGCGTTCAAAGATAGGGAATGCACTTACCATACATTGAAAACGGATAAGTATAAAAATGAGGTAGACATTAATGGATCAAACTTTTCTTTGCTAAATAATCGATCATAAACAATAAACATCAAAACCATAGCTTAATGTATTGTTAATCTAGTGAATCAGCTGATGACAACCAGAAGGTTTCCCTTTTGTACGAAGAAGGTTTCCCTTTTGTACGAAGAACCGAAACACTAAAATAGAGCACCATGTTAGTTATGCCCCTATGTGGCAAGGCTACACGTACATTACCAGCTAATGAGAATGTTCTTCCAAATGGTTAAATCTTTCACCCTGAATTTCTGCAGTGGATTATTCCGTCTCTGAGTTGCTAATAATAGTTTCAGTCAAAAAGCGATAACAAAATGGCAAACAGAGTAGATCCAGATAAGATGATTCTAGACGGTCCGTCTTATCTGGATCTGCACTGTTTGCAAAGTTATCAGTGGTCTGCAGGGATGAAACGATTAATCGATATGCCAGGATACAGATTTTGTACCCCAATAAATCTGGCAAAATTGTTATATAAAATAAATATAGAATGTGATGTTACACTAAGATGTACAATCCCGTCATATTGGGCGACCTCCTCAGGTTTTCTTTGAATCATTGGGACACAGTCAACAGATGTACATATGAATCTATTGCAGCATGTACAATGTCACAAAAGTTACAAACCAGAAATGAAGATATTAGACAGGGCACATTCCTATATTAATGTTATCAATACTTGATAAGAGTAATGTAGAAAATAAAGAGATTCCGGGAACATCGAGTCCCTTGGAAGGAAGAAAACGTTAAATAAACGAAAATAGCAGATTCGTCTTATTGATTCGATCCATAAACAGTACACTTATATGTGACTGTCCATATTTCAAAGCCCTGCGTTCAGCGAAATCCTGCTCTCTCTCTCTCTCTTCCTCTCTCTCTCTCTGTGTTTAAATAATAAAACATAAACGAGATAAAACTGGACCATAAAATATAAACTACATAAAAGTTAAGAGCGGGAATACAATTTACTTTTGGCAAATAACACTTAACAACATTTGTAGTGACGATAGTTATATTCTGAAAGATGGGAGGTTGGGTGATTTTTTTGCAAGAATGAATGCGCCTTATAAACAAGAATATCAAACTCGGTTCTATCGAGAGTGTTATCGAACAGTAATGTTATATATAACACTTCTTTGTCGGTCTTATTATTATATGATGTTTGTTTTTGTTGTCTTTTGTTGTCAACTGCATATGGTTCAGTATTGTTTGTTACATCATGTACGGTAAAACAGGTTCAGAAAGGCAAAGTCAAATATTGTCTCTATCCAAAGAGCACTCTTTTATGTTTTATATTCAATATGCCTTACTTTACCTGGGACGTCTGGTTTGCGTTACTGTAGCACAATTTCATAGTTCGACTTGCATACTGATTGAGTAAATCCTTGTCACCTACAATGCGTACAGCTGCAGTAATATATTTCTATGTGCAAATTCTTAATGCATGAGAATGAATGAATAAGCTTTATTGAAAACTTTACTTTATATGCGCAGACTAATAAATGCAAACCATATTTACTGTTTCCAATATGTATCATATATCATAGAACCGAGGGTGACAGGAGACTTTAGAATTTGATAAGTTTCCTAGTGGCGCATTCTTGAGCAAACCAGCACAACAGCGGCTTCTTAGGCAGGGCTATCGTTATTTTAAACTTCGTAAGGCGTTTTCGAAATTTTATCGCAGACACAGTGCCTTGGTAGAAAAATATAGCGTCAGTCTAAAAACACTTCTGCAACAAGGTATATCGGAACCAGACTTTTACGATGACTTAGTGTACAGATTTAGAAACATTGTAGGAAAATCTAACTTTTCAGAGCAACTCAGAAAACTAATTAACCGTTATGACAGAACTGGCTATAACCTGGATAATTATGCGACAGACTGCATGCCAAGTTGTAAACCCAATCATTGTTGATGGCTATGCTTCACTCTTTAATTGCACGGCGGCGGTTCGGACCTCAGACTCTTCGTAAAATTTTAACCAGTGCGTAGGGGCTTGACGATATGTCTTTGGCTTGGTCCGCAGTGGTTCAACTATGGGTTTTCATTTACTCTGGCATACAGTAGAATTAGCCATGAGTACTTGTCTTTGTTGTAAGAATACTAGAAAAAATATACCACCCTACTAACAGTCCTAGTCTGAGCACGCCACATCGTAGACAGCGTGAGGAATTTCGGCTCAGAGAATTAGGCACTGCAACACCATATGGTTGAAATGACAAAATAGATTCTGTAGGGAATCTTACCAGCCCAAAATGCAGCTCGGTCAATGTGATGAGGCTCTATGGCAGCTCTCAAAGACGTAAGAGAAGTCATGGACATCGGCACTACAATCGTCCTAATTTTCATGCTGATATCGCATTTGACACTCTCCTTCCATATGTACAGCAGACATTAGGACTTCATCATATTCGTACCAAGCTGCATCAGCTGCCGGTAACTAAACTTCGCTCTTTGCAGAAGGAAGTGGTTGATACAAAAACATATGTTCAAAATTTTCCTGAATATAAGCTGGTTGCTATCTTTTTGGATGTTGCTAAGTTTAGGTTGTATAAGCCTGTTCAAACAGTTTCTCCAGAAGAGACTCCCACTCGTGATTTTCGTAAACGTTTCGTAATTTCGTGATTTTCGTAAACCAGAAACAAGGATCTTGACGCCGTTAACATTAGCAATATCCTGAATCATAAGAAAGTGACTTCAACCATACCAGCTTACTTCAAAAACCAGAGCCCATCTATCATCTCCTACAGTTATTCGTCTCCCATTGCACCTAAAATTTTCAATTACAAAAACGTGCTGCAAGGGCTAAATACTGAGAACATTACTCGAAACCCCTCGCGCTTGGCGAAACGACGCTGGGCCAAGAAAGAAGACGTGGAGGTTGACACCCTGTCTGATGGGTTAAATCGGTAATATCCTTGGTAAACAGACGTGTCTCAGTACTCAGCAGAACCATGTCTCGTTGACATGAATCGGTGTTTGATGATCAAGTTGTTGCTGCTTAGTTAGCTGAAATCCATGAGAAGTTTGTCGTTGTTCCAGCCGACAAGGCATCTAACAACATTGTGTTTGTTTGCAAAACACACTATATAAACTGCTTAATGGAAGAGCTTGGTATGAGTACCATGACCGGAAACCCTACATATAATCTTATTGCTATGTCCAAGGAAGAAAATCTACAAAATCACCATTCGGTGATGCTAACATTTGGAATACCCCCCTCCCAGAGGAAGATATTGACCTTCCCAAACTGTACTGGATTCCTAAACTTCACAAGAATCCGTACAAGCAGAGATATATTGCGGGTTCAGCTAAGTGCTAAATCAAGCCTCTTTCTCAGATTCTAACACGAATCCTAACCGAAGTTAAAGAAGGCCTTCCAAAGTATTGTGACACTGCATATGCCAGAAGTGCTGTTAATCAGATGTGGATCCTGAAAAACTCCAAAGAGCTTTTAGAAAACCCAAAGGCAAAATCTCTTCATTCCGACAACAGTATAAAATCTTTCGATTTCTCTACTCTTTACACTACTATTCCTCATGATAAGTTGAAATCTAAATTAAAGGAAATTATCAACCAGTGTTTCTTCCACAATAATGGTAACCGTCGATTTCAGTATGTTGTCATTGGCTACAAAGACACATACTTCATTCGGGATCACTCTGATGTGTCACAAAAATAAAGATGCTGGAATGTCTAATCGACAATATTTTTGTGGAGTTCGGCGGACGGATATTTCAGCAAACAATCGGCATACCGATGGGTACTAACTGTGCACCGTTATTTACCTACTTGATTTTATACTCGTATGAGGCGGAGTTTGTACAAAGTCTCCTCCAAGCGGACAAGAAACACCTCGCACAACAATTCCATTTCACCTACAGATATATAGATGATGTATTGTCTCTGAAAAACACAAGATTTGCAGAGTATTTAGAATTCATCTATCCACGTGAACTTGAAATAAAGGAAACAACAAGGCTGCAGCCTCCTCCTCATACTTGGATTGTTATCTCTACATTGACAATGGAAATTTACTTCTAGGCTTTACGACAAACGAGATGACTTCAATTTTTCCATTGTTACTTTCCATCCTTGAGTAGTAATATCCCTTCTGCACCAACATACGGCGTTTACGTTATGCAAGAACCTGTCAAATTATCAGGACTTCACGGAGCGTGGGACAGTGCTCACTACAGAATTTTTGAGCCAGGGGTATCAAAAAACCAAACTGGTAGCAACATTTAAGAAGTTCTACGGAAGACATCATGATCTGGTCAGTCCCTACAATGTAGCAATTTCCAGAATTGTTTCTGATGTTTTTGCCAGTGACGCGCCATAAGTAGACTTCCCAAATCCCGGACATACGCTTCTACCGATATTTCCTTCGTTCAGGCCAATGGGCATGGTGGGCGAAGCCTGCTTATCAATTAATGCTCACTATCCGCGGACGCCTGATTACACCCTTTATTTTGGGGTCCATGTCTGTTGGTCTGAACATTCTGATTCGTCATTCGCTTATGGATTTATGAGTTTGGATTACGGCTTAGGTACCATGACCGCAACTACATTATAGTAATTAATTTGATTTTTGTGTTTTCGCTTTGATGCATTTACTGAGTTGGGAGCCTTAATACGAACCGAATTTTTATGTGTTTCTGTATTAAGAGTAGCATCGGGACCCAGGGTGAAGTTTGGCTAGCTGTAAAAGTGCTTTAAACACCCCGGTATTTAATTCTGCTGATCATTCTAAGGCGGTGGTCGTGGTGTTGTTCTTACTCTCTGTAGCTTTGTGGTTCCCGCATTGCTTTCTGTTTTTTTGTTGTTTTTTTTTTTTTTTTTTTTTTTTTATCTATATGTGTTGTGATGCTAGCATTGTGTTCACCGTCTTCAATAGCTGCCCACTTTGCTTTCTGTTTTACTAGTTATGTTGTGGAGCTAGCATTTTGGTCTCCTTCAACAGCTGCCCATTTTGCCTTCTGTTTTACTAGTTGTAATTAAGAGTTGCATCGGGACCCAGGGTGAAGTTGGCTGGCCGTGAAAGGGCTTTAAACCCCCCGGTGGTTTACTCTGCTGACCGTTCTAAGGCGGTGGTCCCGGTGTTAGTCTTACTTTTTGTTGCTTTGTGGTTTATTCTACGAGGCGATTTATTATATGTCTTAACCTTGTGTTATTTTGTTCTTGTGTTTTTCAGTCCTTTTAGCATTGCGATTACCTCGCTTGGGGAAGAGAGCTAATTTTAGTGCTTTTCGTACGGTTTGTTCGATTTGTGCTTGTTTGTTTTATCGGTTTCCGCTTCCTCTTGGTGTCTGGAAAGGCCTGCCGTTTGTGATTGTGACACTTCCTGGACTTTTCTCTTACTTTTTTTTTTTTTTTTTTTTTTTTTTTTTGTTTTAGTGACATAGTGATATTGCAATATTGTATCTTAATTCATGTTTACAGAGGATGATTAAAGACACCTCTACGTCACAGGGTGCACCATATTCTTGTAAAACAAAACGACAATTGTTAACAAATTAGTTTTGTGCGAATATAAGTATAAAGTTAATATCGATTCAGCAGCAAATATGTTGTGTATCAGTACAATTAACCTGTCAAGATAATTGATATTGACCAGTAAATAGCATACATCTTTTTAATTATCATATCCCAGATAATGATCATTTGTTGTAAACAAGAATTAAATAAATCTCGGCTTGCATGCGTAGTTATCTAAACTGCATCTTATAAGTATTCTGAGTAGCCGGCAAAGATATTAGAGCAATGGCTGCGCAATGCACTGAAGCAGGAAATATTACTCTAAACCATTTTACATCCATAAATATTAAAACTGCACCAATATTCGAAACAGAAAGGAAAGCAATGATCAGGAATCGATACAATTACCTAACATCTTCCGTACAAGACAGCAAACGGAAGGAAAGACGCAACAGCAGTACAATCAAAAACACTAAAAGCAGAAAGCCAAAGGGACAGTTTCTTTCAAAAACAAATGGCCAAACGGTTATCCAAAATAAAACTTTCACCAAGATATACATGCAAAGACGTATAATGACAGAAATAGTAAACCACATCAGAAGCACCGCCTTGGAACAGTCAATAAAACACTTACAGGTAGGTCTGAGATAAACTTGACACCCTCGTGCAACCCAGTTGCACTTGTAGTGCACAATGACAGCACTAACTTTGAGCAATGAAGTGTAACTCGTGCTCAAACCCTAGTGCACTTGAAGCTCAATCTTGATTTCTAGTGCACTTGATGTTCATAGTGAACTTTGGATTTAGCTTAACACATGTACCTAGCAAGTAGTCTTATTCATTGGAAAAGAATACTGACTGAAGGAAATAAGACTTTCTTTCTGCGGAATATATATTTCTTTCTTTTCAACCGTCAATATTTCTTTGACAAATGCCAATAGTCTTTTTTTTCTTTCTTATTAAGATTCTTTCTTTCTTATTTATTTTTCATTTTTACCTCATTTTTTTTTTTTTCTTTTTTTTTTTTATTTTTTGAAAAGTTATGACTTGATAATATTTGTCTTATAGGAAAAAAGTTCTTCTTTCTCTTTTTATTTTTATTGATCATCTACTATCTATTTTTGGGCGGGGAAACGAAAAAATGTGTTTTTGTTTGGCTTCTTTAATAAAAGGAAGGAATTTAATGTTCTTATTCTTTTTTATCCCAAACTGGCACCTAGAATCCTAAAACGCATATATCATATTATTTCTATCTGTCAAATTATATCTTTTCGGACTCCCGTGGCTTAATGGGTAAGAACGCTGACATTTAATCATTAGGTCTCTCACCGCTGCTGGTACGAGCCTCACTCGGACAACATGTGAGACGCCAAGTTCTGCAACGGAAGGTCAGATGGTTTTTCTCCGGTACCTCGGGTTTCGCCCACCTCTGATTAATGATCGGCTCGAACTGAGTAAAATAATCTTGAAAGGGGAATAAAACCAAAACCACACAAAAAAAGGATAAATTTCTTTTCATTCTGTTTCTGGACTCAAAATGCCTCTTCAGGGTTATTTGCTGAACAGCAATTTTTTACCCTTAAAATAGTGAAATAATTTCGTTAGGGTTATTTCCTGAACAGCAAAACTGCTTTTCATTACGAAAACATGCCTATTCAAATATACTGAAAATTTTACAACCAAAAAATGAAAATTTCTAGATAAAAAAAATCTATATTTTACATATTTCTTATCAAAACATAGATTGTGGGTACTCGTTAGAACCGCATCAACGAGGCGGTTCTAACGAGTACCCACAATCTATGATTTTGAGCAGAAATAAGAAAAATAATGTATACCCCTGTAAACCCCAGTTTTACTATATAAATGTGGGGTTTAAGGGGGTCAAAATTATATAGGCATGTTTTCGTGATGACCATCCTGAAGGGGCCGTAAACCCAAAAAACACCAAAAAAGATAATTATCTTTTCATTCTGTTTTTGGACTCAAAATGCCCTTTGTTTATTTGCTGAACAGTATTTTTGTTTACCCTGAAATTAGTGAAATAATTCTGAAGGGGCCGTAAAACCAAAACCACAAAAAAAAATAATAATTATCTTTTCATTCCGTTTTTGGACTCTAAATGCCTCCTTTGAGTTATTTTGAGTTATTTGCTGAATAATATTTACTTTTACCCGTAAAATAGTGAAATAACCTTGAAGGGGCAGTAAAACCAAAAAAAAAAAAAAAAAAAAAAAAAAAAAAAAAAAAAAAAACTCACACAAAAATAACAAAAAACAAAAAAAAAAATGAATCTAAATGCCTCTTTTGGGTTATTTGCTGAACAGTTAAATTGCTTTTATCCTTAAAATTCCAAGACATGAAGAAATTAGATTGCTGTCTGTTCTTAGTTTTGTGCAGTTTTCTGTTAATACTGAATATCTGTTGCTAATTTGACATCTGTACCCCCTTAGGTTAAAGTGTGCCAGTTATTTATTAATAGCTGATAAGAAATATTTCATGACAATAACTTGGACATAACTGTGACAAGCACATCATTGAGTAATACTTGACTGAACCAGAGCATAGAATTTTCTCAACATTTTACATGGATCAACATGCACCAGTGAAGATTAAGATGAAAAGGGTGTAATAAATCCATTGTTCAGGAAAAGTATCATTTTGGAGCACATTTTTTTTTTTTTTTTTTTTTCGCACAGACATTTGAGAATTATCATTTACTACGTTATTGGCAGTTTCAGCAGACGACCAATTAAAAAGAATTTTCTTATTTTTCCCGTAAAATAAGATTTGAAATGTCAAACACCATTTTCCGAAAAAATAAGAGAAAAATTCTAATTTCTTCTTTCTTGCCCAACAGGTCAATGTGTAATAATAATGTTCTTCTGCTTTCAGTCAAGAGTGATGGATTATTGATTATTGAAAATACTGGAAAACATGTCGTGTCATAAAAATGCAATATACAACAGGAAAAGAATTTTACAGTTTTTGGCAGGTACACATTAATTTCAAAATAGCATGTACCCTCATTGAAGAATTGGATCAGCCTGCACATCCCGCAGCCTGATCAGTCTGTACTATTTGGACATTGAAGCAGTGGTGAAGACTGCTCAGACTGTGCAGATGCGCAGGCTGATCTGAATCTTCACTAAACATACAGACTAATTTGTAGAAATAACTGTGTTTGACAAAATTCAGTTTGTGCAATTGCAGAAAATAAATATTAACATTTTTGGATACAATTATTTTTAAATTTCCTATCAGATTTATAAATACTTACATTTTTGGATACAATTATTTTTAAATTTCCTATCAGATTTATTATTTAGTACTTCAGGATTAGGATTCAGTTTGTGAAATGTTCTTATTTACTTTAATAAATAAATAAATATTCTATTCAGTTTATTTATATATATATTTTTTTCACAATGCAAGAAAAAACAACAATTTTGTAGTTTGGAAAATCTATCAAACATAATAATAAGAATAATAATAAGAAGAAGAAGAAATAAACAAATAAATAAATAAATAAATACAAATAAAAAATAATGTGTAATTTGCAAATTTATTTGGTTCCAAACAAACATATTGAATGCTTCTCAATTATAGGAATTACTCCTAATAAGCCCCAACTAAGGAGACTTAACATCCTTACAATCACCCCATAATCTTTCAGATAAGATAAGCCTTTGATGTGCATTCTCTTATCAGGACTGTATATTGGGGCTGATCAAGAGAGGGGGGGTCTAGCCAAAGAAGGAAAAAAATGTGTCTTTAAGGTTGTTCTAACGAGTATCCACAACCATAATGTTTGAGCAAAAAGTGAACTGTATATCTTTGTTCAACACATTAAGTGGGACACAGCAATTTCAAGAATTTATATGTGTACCTAGAAAAGCCAGTAAAACAGTGTAGACCCTGATCAGACACCGCAGAACTGATCTGCAGCGTCTGATATTGTCTGTACTGTTTGCCAAACACCAATCTACCAAAAATCAATGAGCCACAACACATAATTTCCTGTAAAATTGCGCATGTGCCCCCCATGAAGACTCAGGCCAGAATGCGCATGTTGAGCTTAAATTTCGCTTGGAACATGAGCAGCCTTATAGATAATAAATTATAAAATAACCCTGTTTCAAATAAACAGAGAGAGAGAGGGAGATACTAACATATATATGTACAATGAAAAATATATAAAAAATGAGATTCCATATCTGAGACAAAATAGATAAATAAATAAACTGTAAAATAACTCTGTCTCTAATAAACAATAGAGAGAGAGGGAGAGAGAGAAAAAAAGAAAGAAAGAGATTAAAATACATACACATTGAAAAATATAAAATAAATAAGATTCCCTATCTGAGACAAAATAAATAAAATAGTAAAATAAATAAATAAATATGTCTTGGTGTGTGTGTGTGTGTGTGTGTGTGCGTGCGTGCGTGTGTGCGTGTGTGTGTGTGTGAGAGAGAGAGAGAGAGAGAGAGTATGATAATGTGAATAATGAATAAATAAATATTTTTTTTTTTATTTTTACCTATTTTATTTCAGGGAGAGACTAATCATAGAGGAGAAATTTTATTTAATCATCTCTTCTCTCTTACGATTTTGGCTCATAAGAAATTATACTCAAGCTTTAGATACATGCATGTACAGTAAACTGAAACACTAAAAGTGAACTTCCTTGTGCACATCACTTGAGGTCAGAGGGCAGCTCTAGCTCTAGTTCTATCTCTAGCTCAAAACAGTCTAGTGCACTTGGTTCTCAAAGTATCGTGCACATGTGTCTCAGAATTAGGGCAAAGTAATGTGCACACCTATCTCAAGTCTAGTGCAAATCTAGTGCACTTTATGTCAAGTTTATCTCTGACCCATCTGTACTTGGGTGCTTAAATTGATGTTACGTTGCCACAACCCTCGCTCTTAGTTCTGTCATGATATACACAAGATATTTGTTCAGTCCACGTAATGGGTTTCTAACTCATCAGTGCAATATCTCTGAGAACAAAAATCAAACGAATGCAGTGATAAAACAACGACGAGGACTCGACAGCAAGAAATAACCGAAATACTAAAGCAAAAGAAAACCAACAGTTGGACTCCGGTGGGCCCGACCAGAGCCAGAGCATCAGTCGTCAACCGACTTACTAGCTGCAACAACTTCTGTTTGGCGCTGATGTCGATTTTAGAAACTCAGGTCTTCGCTCTTAAATCCAAAAACAATCTTTATCAAGTAATGGGATACCTTTTATGACCATCACACGGCACTTAACACCAACTGCAGTGAAAAATAAAATCTTAACTAAAATGCATTTTAGTCCGTTTCGCATGTCATTGTCTGAAAAATCGCATTCGTTTCAGCAGGTGCTAGGTGTGTTAGAGTGTGCGGGGAGCGGGGAGGGATATGTAGATTTAGATACCGATCCTGACATTACAGATCAAATATCCGTCTTCTAAGGATGAACTGCATGTATTGTATTTGAAAATCACAATGAGAGACTAGGAAAATCCACCAACAGGCTTCTGTAAAATCGTGAGAAATTAAACGTATCAGTTCGACCATGTCACATTTGTTTCAGGAATGTGGCGTTTCGATGCACCGGCATTCCTGTAGTTTACAACATGAAACTGTGAATTCGTAGGTTTGCCTTGCTTTTGATTAAACAGTCATAATATAAATTAAAATTTAATCAAAATCTAGGCCAAACTCCTCATTTGGAAAATTTAAGAAATAATATAGAAGAGAAGAAAAAAAAATGTACTTGATTTGAGCCCTACTTTAAATGGACAAATGTTTGTTCAAGATAAATCCGTAATTGAAAATTGAGACTAAGGAGAACGACACTTTAAAGCATTGAACACACACACACACACACACACACACACACACACACAATAACGGATGAACATAGCTGAACTGTCGTGACATTTTTCTTTTGGGTGTTTTGGTCTGTGCCTTTAAACATAGCAAGACATTGTGAGACCTTCTGCACCAAGTTCCTCTGGTGACAATACATTGAACATCCACTAGCAAAAATCTTATTTGGCCTAAACCTTTCCTTTTGATAAAAAAAAATCTGACGACTATAAAGCAATCTAAAGAAATATAGAGTATATCAGACAATACTCGATAGTACATCGGCCATCTTCCTTAAATAGTATCATTACAACAGAAACAATTCTTTCCTACACAGTTGTCGACAGTCTCCCCGAACTGGATTCATCTGGATTATTCTCCCTACCAGCACCCACCCCCACCTCCTTTCCACCCCGCCATGTTAGAGCACTCTCCCAAAAAATGTTTCCCTTATTTCTCGTGGATTTTGCAATACGATCTATGTTCATCTTGAACATTTTTTACCTTTAATTGAAGCGTTTTACTACCGTAAATAAACAGACCAAATAGAGCGAAATTAGGCTGTGTCAAACGAACGAGTGTTTTCGCACATGCGCCAAAATACGCATATATTCAGATCATCTTGCGTATGAGCAAATCTTTATAAGGGCCTTTGCTTTCGATTCATGCATTTTGTAGTATCCAGCGATTTTGTCAGTGGGCAGTGCATGTCCTAATCAGATGTGCAGGCTGGTCTGGGATGTTACTGTCTGTATATGCCCGGAGATACGTTTTGGCTTGGCCTGACCCATTTACATTTACCCTGCATATGCAACATGAGCAATAATTACATCATTGAATAATAGAAATATCGCTTTACTATTGCGTAAATGGACTGTTGCCACTTCTTTTCAAATACCTTAGTATTACATCTTATTAGTTTTTAGATTATACTTCTGAGTAGCAAAGACCTAGATACTACTGCACGTCAGGATATTGCTTGATCAATATTATGACCAAAACTAACAGGCATGCTAATATCAAATCCATTTGAAAATGTTTTCTACCATTATTTAAATTCAGCCGGTACAAAACTTATCCCTGATTTCGTTTCAATTAAAAACAAAATCAATTAAAATTGTCAGTACAGACTCAGCGTAACTTCATTTGATTATAAGATATTAGATATTTTCAGTCCTTTTAAGTGGTGCAATGAGTCTATTAGAAACTACTTGAAAATAGTCAGTCCAAGGAGGTTTAAGTTCTGTTACAAACTGTTCATGAACCGTCTCAATAAAACGGAGTCTGCTATTTTCACCTTCTTTAAGTGTCATTTACTTTCAAGTGATTATTTTTATTCTCTCAGAATTTATTGGGTCAATGCATATAATTATTGTACATGTTATCATGTTGCTACGCGTTACATGACTATTTACCGGCATAATTTGTTTCAAAGCGTCACAGCTAAAACCATATGATCAATATTACCAAGCTATGTACAGACTACTTCCAGTATTTCGATGTTTCTGTGTATATAGGTATGTTCATGGATAGTGGCTGTATGCTTTCGAATTATATATATATATATATATATATATATATATATATATATATATATATATATATATATATATATATATATATATATATCAAATTACATAAATTTACTTAAGCTATTAGATACATTTATTTTCAGCTTCAGTACTTTACTCTGTAAATGCAAAATCTGTAATTGATTCATTCAAACAGCTGGCAGTTGAAAGACACTTCAATAATTCGTTTTGTCTGTCCGTGTGCAAAATTATCGACATTTTGATTTTTGTAGAAGTGAAAATGACAGACTTCAAACAAATTAAATAGAGATGCTTTGTACTGCAAATAAATGTATTAATAGTATAATATAAGAAACGCCAGTCGCAAGCTGTTGCGAATAAATGCACTTTAAATACACTAATATGTCATGGTCACATTTCTATTTTAGAAGAAAAGGCTCTTGAGAGCATACCGAATAAAACAATAGATTGTTGAAAAGTTCTATACTAGACTAGACAGTTGCAGGCAATTTGGCCTTACCAGAGACCTAATATAAATTTCTAAATTTCCTTGAATGGACTCAGTAATCATAAATGACCACAGAATATAAATTAAATCATAGTAAACTTTCAGGAATGTGAATAGAAAAGGATTGATACCGTTCCAAACTAGCTGTTGCACATTGACCTGTCTTTCTGACCCTTCAACTGAATGTATTAGTTGACGTCGATTTCACAAAAAGATGCATACTGTACCCAATTGTATAGTTATAATTGTTACGTAATTTTACGAAATTTGACCTAAGGCATAGCCAGTTAATTGCCGTTGTAAATTAAATTCACTAATGTCAGAAACAAATATCAATAATTATAAATCATTTATGAATAATTGAACAAAGTTCTAACTAGAAAGTGTGTTCGTAAAACACTGTTTTCCCAACCATATGCTTGCCTCTGAAGATAATACACGGTAAAAATGGCCCACTCTACAAAGGGCAATAACTCCTGAAATAGTTTTCAGAATTTATTCAAAAGTAATCAGGTTGTCGTCTGATTACTACCAATCTATTTATCAAGTTATGAGACTCTAGCGCCAACAGTTTTTGAGATATTTTGTTGACGCCAACAGTTTTTGAGATATTTTGTTGACAAGGGTAAAAACCCAAATTTGAAAGGGACAGTACTCATGCCCAGAAGAAAAAGGCCCCTCCAACTTCCTTCGTATTACTGCCAATCTATTTATCAGATTATGAGCCTCTAGCTGTAACAGTATTTGAGATATTTTGCTGACAAGGGACAAATGCCCAAATTTACAAAAGGGCCAGTACTCTTGAAATATTTTTTAGAATTTAGTCAAAAGTTAACCAGGTTATTTAATTATCATTACTAATCAATTCACCAAGTTTCAAGGCTCTAGTTCCAACAGTTTTTGAGATATTTTGCTTACAAAGTAAGAATGCCCAAAATTACAAAGGGCCATAACTCATGAAGTATTTTTCAAAATTTATTCGAAAGTCATTTGCTCATCACATCTAGTCTATTCATCGTTTCAAGGCTCTAGTTTCAATAATTTTTTTGGTATTTTGCTGACAAGGGAAAATGTCCAAATTTACAAAGGGCCATTATTTATGAAATATGTTTTCAGAATTTATTCAGAAGTTAATTAGGGCATCTGCTCAGCATTACCAATCAGTTCACTAAGTTTCAAGGCTCTAGCTCCAACAGTTTTTGAGATATTTTGATGACAATGTAAAAATGCCCAAAATTACAAGGGCCATAACTCGTGAAGTATTTTTAAGTCTATGCATAAGTTAATCAGATTGTCTACTCATCACTACCAGTCTATTCATCAAGTTTCAAAGCTCTAGCTTCAATAGTTTTTTAGATGTTTTGCTGACAAGATTGCATCCATATTTTTTAAAGAGCAATAACTCAAGAAAGGGGCATATTACTGTCGAGAAAAGCAAAATACGTTCATGAGGAATCCATATAAGAAATTTCAAAACAGTAGCATGCACATGTCAGAAGTTATGCTACACATCAAAAAACGTGACGAACGGAAGGACGAACGCCCCACAAGCAATATGCCCCTCCAACGTCTTCGAAGTTGGGGGCATAAAAAGTGAGACTGACAGTTGAGTTTCTTTTTATCCAAAAAGAAAAAGGTTCTTTTGAATTTCATAACTGCACGTTTTTATGGGTTTAATTGGTCAAAAGCTATTTTTTGAAAGTGCATAATTCATAGAAGAGCGCACTGATACTATTTCACTGCCTACAAATTGTGCTTTATTCTAAGTTCTGTTTGAAAAATCGGTGGAATAGGTCTTGTTTTAGACTTGCTTATAATAAGTTACAAACATACAAATTTGTAGAGAGTACTAAGTAAGGTTACAAACACATAATAACAGTTGACTAAAACAAGCGTAACTAATGTATTATACAAAGTGTATGCCGCAACAAATCTCTGGTGCATTATAAAAATCGATTGTTTAAACCAGATTTCTCGATGAGGTGACTGTTAACCTGGAACTAGAGTTCTAATATAACCGGACGTGAAAATGGATATACCTGTGAAATTTTGAACAAATGCATGCTGTAGCGTTTATACACGCCTGTAAAACACCCATAGCTGGAACTTGACCATTTAATGGACCGACGGGTGTGAGGGAGAATGAAGCCTTGCGCCCTTTCAACATTTAACACAGAAAGTATTTGTAAGTGCATGTAATTTAATGACTTGCTTTTCATAGATTGTTAGGCTCATAAAAATTGGATTGTCAATAAACTTCATTGTGTCTATGAACCAACTGAATACTATGGATTGGTGTTTATCATGTCAGTATAAGTGGTCAGCATGATTCGTGAGCACGACATACGTAGGGACGGCGAAGCATGCTCATTAAGCGAGAATAGCAGACAAGAGTCAGACATAATGTGGAGCGAGATACTCTAATTGTTTCACTACATGCTGGCTTCAGTTACGTTCGAAATCATTGTCATCCACTATGCAGGAGAATGTGCACACAAGCATTGCATAAGATAACCTAACACCAACCAATCGACTGATCCAACTGACAGAACAAATCCCTTCAGAATGGGAGGCTTTGGGTTGAATCCCTATCCTTGTCATATCTAACCGGTGACAGTGCATCATGTCAATGTGGATGAGGCAAGTTACTGCGGTGGCACGGCACTGTAAAGTGGCATCATTTCCCATCGTCACATCAACACACCGCCACGACATGAGTGAAAGTCTGTTGACAATGACGTTCAAAACGAACGAACGCCGAAGAGTTCAACTGCCAAATGACTGTATTGCTGCGGACATGTCGTGCAGGGCTAACTGTCTTTCAGTCCTCTGATTATGTAAATATGGCTCATTTATTCATAATCAAAGGAAAACTGTCAAACTTAGTAAATATGTCGATGTATTCGGATATGCAAATTCTAACGTATAAGAATGAATGGATAAACGTTATTGGAAACTTAATTCTATATCAGCAGACTACTTCATGCAAACCGTTTTACGTATCTGAAATGTATCATATATCATTAAAATTAGGGTGACTGGTGACTTAAGAATTTGTTAGGTTTTCTTATGCCGAATCCTTGAGCGAAAAAGGTAAGAGAAAAGTCCAGGGAGTACCACAATCACAAGCCGCAGCCCTTCCCAGACACCAAGAGGAAGAAGAAACAGACAAAACCAAACAAGCGCAAATGCTGTAATGTCTAAAAACGCAGGAACAAAATAACACAAAGCAAGACTTAAAAAATCGCCTCGTAGAATAAAGCACAAACCACAAAGAGTAAGACTAACACCGGGACCACCGCCTTAGAAAGGGCAGTAGAATAAACCACTAGAACCTTCCTAAACCAAAGTAGCGTTGAAATACTGTATTATTGTTCTTAACTAGTGCAGAAACCGGGGTGCTAATGACACTTCATTACGAAAACACGCCTATTTAAATATATTGAATTTTTTACAACTAAAAACTGAAAGTTTTCGGATAAAAATTCTAAATCATTTCATATTTCTGCTCAAAATATAGACTGTGGGTACTCGTTAGAACCGCCTCACCGAGGGGATTCTAACGAATACCGACAATCTATGTTTTTGAGCAGAAATAAGTAAAATAATGTATACCCCTGTCAACCCCAGTTTTACTATGTAAAAGTGGGGTTTAAGGCGGTCAAAATTATATAGGTATGTTTTCGTGAGGTCTACGTTATAAAGCGCAGCGAATCCTTGCAAATCAAACAAATAATTGTGAAAAAAATTACATTTGTGTGAATACAATTAGCATAAAAATAATATCGGTTCACCGACAAAGATGAAAAATGCAAATAGAATTTACCTGGTAACGAGGAAATGATATCGATGATGCGGTAAATCACATGTCATTGAGTCTTTTCATTTATCGCCACCCAGATAATGATCACTGATCATCGTCTGATTAGGATCTACACTGTTTGCATTAAATAAAGAATTTTTTACAAAACGTTGTAATTGTAAAAACATACCAGACGACCCTCTATTGGAAGTGGACCTGTCCAAAGTCTTTGGTAGAAGAGTTCGTTCGGCATAAATGGGTTAAGCGCAATTATATTGCTTCTGCTGACAATTTCATTACGATCTACAGTTGATTCTTGCTATCTAGACCTCGCTTATCTCGAATAAACGCTTATCTCGAAGTGAAAATCTGCTCCCTGCCTAAACATGAAAATCTAACAACATGTAAAGCCGGCCTCGGTGGCTCAGTTGGATGCGCCGTCCGACTGTAGACCAGGAGGTCGCGGGTTCGACCCCGCCGAGGTCGGCAACATTCTTTTGTGGAGATTGATCATGAAATTTTTTCTACGGTCATTCTCTCCCTTCCGCTGATTCAAGAAGGGCAGTTGTCAGTTTCTGGCGAAAGAATGTGCACAATACTGGTTAACCGCTTAGAGGACTAAGCCTGCCCAGTAAACGTGTGGTTAGGTAAAGTGACCGCGCTCAACATGACCCCATTGGGTTGACTGGGCCGTAAAACCTCAACACAAACAAACTAACAACATATAAAAAATATTGCAATTTCTCCTCTTTTCCACAATATTTTCAATAAATCTCTAACTTCAAGAGTGCAGTTACATATATATTTGTTAAATGTGGTTGTTCGAATTAGTTTTTCCTCAATTCTGCAAATCTGATATGTCGAAGTACGAATATCTCGAAGTATTTCAGAGAGTCCCTTGGAATTCGAGACAACGAGTCGACCGATATGTCATAATTGTTTGATCATCACCTCTTCTTCTTTTGGTGTTTTGGGAAGACCGTGCTTTGGGATTGCGGCTTTTCCTGCGTAACTTCATTTACAATGGAACCTCGATAATTCAAAGTCCAAGGGACCAAACAGTTTTGTTTGAATTATTTAGACTTTGAATAATTGAGGGTTAAAATGCATACATACATTTAAGTCGGGACTTCAAAATGATTTTGAATTATTGAGAGTTTTGAATTACTGGAGTTGAATTATCGAGGTTCTAGTGTATTTTAATTATTTTGATCTGAACTTATTACTCGGGCGGCTCTGTCCTCAATGTTTATGGCTAGTTCAGTACTTGGATTTTTTTGATTTTTTTTTTTTTTTTTTTTTTTTTTTTTTTCATTTCATTTGATTAGAGAGTCGAAATTTTGAAGTTTGTTTTCCTCTACAGTCGACTCTCGTTACCTCGAATTCCAAGGGACTCATTGGAATACTTTGAGGTATCCGTACTTCGACATATCAGATTTGCAGAACTGAGGAAAAACTAATTCGAACAACCACATTTAACAAATATATGTGTAACTGGACTCTTGAAGTTAGAGATATATTGAAAATATTGTTTACATGTTGTTAGATTTTCATGTTTAGGCAAGGACCAGATTTTCACTTCGAGATAAGCGGTTATTTGAGAATGGTGAGTCCGAGATAGAGAGAGTCAATTATATATATATATATATATTATTAAATTATCAGGTGAAATTTTGAAGTAGAAGTTGTTTCATTTTTTTTTTATCTAAGCACTGTATGAGAATCAATAACTGACGAGAAACATTACAGAAACATAATTATGTCGTTTACAGATGAAGATTATACAGGACGAACATACGTCTTCTCTAGTCTTTTATTGTTAAACTTCAGAATCGTAAGCAGGCAACTGGCTAAATTATTTTTCAGATTGCACGGATGTGAGAACTCATTAGTTTCATATGCACTAATAACACTTTCCTCATGTTGTGATTCAGTTCTTTCAACTCATTAAATACGAGCGATAATTCAGATAGGCTATTATATTAGTCTGCTTCGAAAATCGGGTATATTTGTCATTGCTTGCACGTCAAAACAAAATGCATTTCCTGGCTTCGAAGCTAATTGATTTGTTTGTAACTGCGGCATTTATGCAATAAACAAACTGAGACGTACTATCAGAAGAAAGTACCTTCGGGCATGTGCGCGCAGCGAAGATTCAGATCAATAGTCTGGTCAGAATCTTCATTAGGTGTATTTTCGATAGCCAATGATTCAATGTTACTTCTCGTGAACAACGAAGACTTGTCAGACTGCTCGGACGCGCAGGCTGATTTGTGTCCTCGAAGGGCGCATATGTCAGAAGGTACGTTTTCTCACGTTGAGGTTCAATTGCTAATGGTAACCCCCGCATTTACTGAGCATACCCTAAAGAAATGTAGAATTATTGAATATCCGGCGGTCTAATAGCTTGATGACTGCGTGTGACAAATTATACAACAAATCGCTTAGTGAATCGTGCTAAGATATATTAATATAACAACTAACTTGAACTGAAAAGTTATAATGACAGACAGCTGTCATTCATCTTAAAAAAAAAAGCAAGCATTACATTACATGTAATGCGCCTATGTAAAATATGGGTTTGCATTGTCTTGCCTTTCTCTTGTACAAAAACAGACTAAAAGGCGAGAGAGGTGTGATAAGAAAGTCCATTAAAATAGATGGCTGGTAGAAGTCGTAAATAAATTAAATTAGTTAAAAAAAAAAAAAAAAAAAAAACACAAAAAAAAAACATGAAACAAAAAAAAACTGAATTAATTGCAAAATCTCATCTGATATTGTTGACCCCTTCATGCCTTGTAGTCACTATATCAGTCACGCCATTGTAAAAGCCGTTATAGCATATGTGATCAGCAACGGTTCAGGCGACCCTGTGCATCTGGCAGTCACGCCAGAACCTAAGCTTTTCGTTCACGGCAGGCCAATAGAAAACTTTAGTCAAAGAACAAAACATGTGGCTTTGCAAAGGGGCCGGCCATGCGCACTGTAAAAGTGATCTTACAGAAAATCCAAAGATAGTTTTAAAGCGACGCGGCTCATGCATTGAGGAGAATGTGAGGGTGAACACCACATAAAGATAATAACGTTATCATTTTGGTTCTAGACAAAACATTCGTGGTCATTTAATATGACATGTATGAAACTCGTTGGGTAATTTCAGTATTTTGCTCGCCTAGAGACTCGCAAAATACCGAAATTACCCAAACTCGTTCCATAAATTTCATATTCAATGATCACTCTTGTAAGATCCTCTATATATGCTATATTTAGTGATCAAAGTTTTAACGATACGTTAGCTAAAAACATTTTTAGTTTTCAACAACTGGGCCTTAGTGTTTTCGGTCTTAGAGAGACTTGCAGCTGCTCGCTACGGGGTGCTTTTTTATACTGTTGTTTTATACCCTTTGTTGCTGCGTTCGTTCTGGGTTCAATCTGACATTATGATAATGAACAAGGAGCTTTGTTAGTAAACAAGGAGCTGGTTGTTTTAATTTTCGTTGGTTTCATCTGTGTGCTCTAAATTTCATTGGTTGACAATGTTCAGTGATTATGGCTCTTCCTGGATACTATCTTTACTATTTTGCAGAGATGACATGTTCAGTGTCTAGGAACTTTAAATGAAGATTATTCGCCGTTGATGCGGTTAGGGAATCGTTATTATTTCCGACTATACTCATACAATTTTAAGCACTCTGGGCTAAATCAGCCGATTACAAATTAATGAAACTATATTGTTTCATCTTATCTCACAGATATAAAGTTTTATATTTCAACCATCTTCTCTCAGAAAAGAGAACCTTTCAATAAAATGTCATAGCTTTACGTCTGGGACAATTGCGAAATTATATCAACATGTTGTTTGCTGTTATTTAGTGTCAGCCACGTGAATGGAATGAATGCATGTTAGATTTTCTATTTTTCCTATTTTACGACACAAAGTTGATGACTTCCTGTTTGTTTTCTTGTTTTTCTGTTGTTTTTCTTGTATACCAATAAACAGTTAAAAATGCCTTTGGAAATAAAGAATACAATACGGATTAAAAATTTGAGTCTCGGTTTTATTGAGACACTTCATAAGCAGTAATGGAGTTTGCAACAATGCCTACGCCCTCTAGCGTATATAGGAGCAGAACTCCATTTTCAAATATACCACAATGAGCCCAATGATCCCAAAGGAAATGAAATAGAAATCCTTTATTAAAGGGATGTACTCTAACAGGCAAGAATGTACGCTCGTTATAAATGTTTGAAGATGGCAGAGGCGAAAATATAGATTTTAATTTTTTATGGGGGTCCATTTTTTTTTCTTTTTTTTTCTTGCTTTTGGAAAAAAACAGGGTATCACAAAACGGTGCAGACAAAGAAAGTGGTTATTGAGCTCTTTGTAGTACTGCAGGTTTAGTGATTATTTGTGTTTTAGTATGATTCTTTGCTGATGAGGTAAAAAAAAAAACCTACGCGAACCGAAAACATACTTTTTTTTTTAATTTGAGCTGCATCAGGATGATTGTCGAAATTACGATCGAGTAAATACTGTTGAAGGCCCGATCCCCAACTAGTTTTAATGCTGACCGATTCAAGGCCGTTCCTTTGCAATAGTTCTTCTTTGTATGTTTGTCGTTATTGCATCTTTGTTTGTGTCTTGATAGTCTATACGAAAACACGCCTATTTAAATGTATAGAAAATTCAACCTCCAAAAACTGAAAATATTCAATATTTTTCATCTTTCTGCTCTAAAACATACCCGTTAGAACCGCATCGCCTTGTGTGTACTCGTTAGAACCGCCTCGGCGAGGCGGTTCTAATGAGTACCCACAATCTATGTTTTTGAGCAGAAACAAGAAAAATAATGTATACCCCTGTAAACCCCAGTTTTACTATATAAAAGTGGGGTTTAAGGGGGTCAAAATTATATAGGCATGTTTTCGTGATGGTTTAGTCCGCGCATTTTTTTTTCTTTCGGTTCCTCCGGAAAGTTTTGCTTCGTAATTGTAACTTGATTTATACTTTTGGTTCTGTTATCAATTCGGAACAGAATCAAATAAATTATGAGATATTGGAGCGCTGATTTGTTTACCGTAAGATGTCCTTGCAAACCACGCACACTGCATTAATTTAAAAACTACTGATTATTACAAAATTGAATTATAGTGTATAATGACGAGTGGTAATTGTTTAAAAATTTACACGTATATGCGATCATTGGCTTTTCAGAAAATGAAATTGTAGGCATGTTTAATTGAAAACATGAATTCTCATTTCCTTGAGAATAAGCGAAACTGATAATCTTGCAGTGTAGACCACTGCGTCATTATTGTTTAGCGTCCCGTCCGAAAAGTGGTATTCAAGAAAACAAACAGGAAGTCATAAAAGTTGTCTCTCTTGAAAAATAAGGCGGAAAGTCCGCCTAGTGCATCCAATCCCCTTAGTTTAGTCGTCAGGCAAACACAAATGTACACAGGTCGTTGGAGAAGTACACCAGGCCTCAAGGTTATAAAACTTTTTTTTTTTCATGCTCAACTCAGCTGAGCATGAAATTGGTCCTGCTTATGAATCTCAAATTACTAACAACTGCAAACTCTTCCTTGCTAAACATGGCTGAAGAGGAAACTTTCTATGCTAATAAATATGAAAACGCTAACTATGTTGAACTATTGTTGGCATTTCATATTTATTTACAGAGAAAATTTCATACTTAGCTCTGTCGAGCATGAACATTATTTTTTTTTTTTATAAAATGAAGGCCCTGGTAGGAATGTGTCCGTCAACAAAATAATGTTGGCTGTCAAACAAATCAAATCCTTCAAGTGTTTGTGATGTGTGTATCCTAATAACTATTTTCAATATGAATGTATATACACTTAGAAATTCAGCTGACCATTACGAAAACACGCCTATTCAAATATATAGAAAATTTCACCTCCAAAAACTGAAAATTTTTAGATAAAAAACTCTGATGTATTTCATATTTCTGCTCAAAACGTAGATTATGGGTACTCGTTAGAACCGCCTCGTCGAGGCGGTTCTAACGAGTACCCACAATCTATGTTTGTTTAGCAAAATAAGAAAAAAATGTATACCCCTGTAAACCCCAGTTTTACTATATAAAAGTGTGTTTTAAGGGGGTCAAAATAACAGGCATGTTTTCGTGATGATGTTTTTGCTTGGGAATACTAGGAATACGACCTTCTTGACTTTCTGTGTCTTTACTTGCACACCAGGCCTCTTCTGAACTCTATATGGAATACATTTGCTCCCAGTGCGAGCACATTCTGTCTCACAGGGGAGCAAATTATACCCTTTTGCAGTAGCCTTCCCACCCCACCCCACCCCCACCCCCGCCCATCCCCCTTGTCTCTTTTAAAGTGTATCTATTCCCCTTAGGAATTTGTTAAATTTGCATCATTTTATCTTATGCCATAAACAGCTCAGGAAAGTCGGTACCGGTCATTTACCAGTTATATTATAAAACTCGGATTTAAGATATATTAAACTTATTGAAACATGTGAACTTGTCGTGCGAGCACAAGACGACGAATTAATGGACACGTGAACAGATATGGAAAACACAAAAATCTACTAGCGTAAAAGATGTAATATTTCCCAGAAATAGCCATGACCAAAGCTATTACATAGTTTAGTAGGTGGACACATACGGCTAACTTCCTCGAAGACACTTTTCTGTAAAGCAAATTGTTTTATTGCGCATGCGCTCATATTTTTATAATAAATTTCGTTCAAAGACTGGCCATTATTTCTGTAAAATTTTAATAAATAGGAAAACGGTCTTCTACATTCCTGGACATAGCTTAGTCCCTATCCATAACATGTGCAAAGGCACGTTCCCAGATAAACAAATCTCGAACTAAATAGATTAGAAAATCTAGCATGCGGGCGAAACGTTTTACGAAAATAGAAGGGATTCCAATCAAGAATGTTCAGAGTGTTCAGAGTGTTTACCTTTTTTTCTCCAATATTCTGAATCGGGACAAAATTAAGTAAATTACGTCATAACTAACAACTAATAAAAGCAAACCGTAGAAACAAGAAAGAACTGCTAGTACGTAATTGTATCAAAGACAGTGAAAATATGCCATATCACAAGATATTGTCGTAGTAAATTAGTTATTTATGAATTTTCGTCTAGTAAATGCAAATCCAAATGCTTGCCTTCATGTAAGCACCCAGTGGGCACATGACGTCTATACAACGTCGCATTAACGTCGATGCAACGTTGCATTGACGTTTAAGCGACGTTGTATAAACTGCATGTGCCCGCTTGGTAGGCTGATGACAAAATTAGTGGACAAAAATTTTAAATGGTTTTCTTATGTTATCCAGAAAAAAAAAGAATCGATGTTTCACGCGAATCGTCTTCTGGTAAATAGGACTTGAAGGGTGTGTTTTGTGATTGTGGCATTTCCCGGGTTTCTTCATATATATATTCATTTTTACATTTTATGCGAAAGGTATGACTCGGTTTAGAGTCAATTGGCTTTTCAGCTCAAGAGGAATTCAATGTAGATTTTCAAGATGGTCGGCGTGGCGGCTATCTTGTATTTTTGACTGGAACGATTTTTGCTTTTTTTAGATCTGCATGCCACATTGATACAATGTACTTCCTATAAAATCTCGAGTCGAATGGCTTGTCGTCATGGCGGCAATCTTGTACTTCCGGTCGGTGCGATTTAAGTTAGTATAAATCTTCAAAAAAGGTTAGAGAAAAATCAGGGGATTGCCACATTCACACGCCGCAGCCCTTCCCAGACACCAAGTCAACCTGATACTTCCAAACAAGTTTCGAGTCAGCTGGCCTTTCGGCTTAGGAGAAGAAGCTCAAAGTAGATTTTTAAGACCCGCTATGATGACCATCTTGGTTTCCCGATCGGAACGATTCTAAATCTGCAAGTCACCCAGATACTTCCTTACAATTTTTGAGTCAGTAGACTTTTTGGTTCAGAAGAAGAGGCTACAAGTAGATTTTCAAGATGACAACCATCTTGGATTTCCGATTGGTAAGATTTTGGCTGTTTTATCTCGACTGTACAAAAATGCAGGAAGAGCTATAGCACTACCACCGGCTTCGGCGTCCGCGTAAGCAAAATGTTAAAGTTTTACGTCAACGTTTTTAAGACCTTTTATTTTCTTAATCCTCAGAAGGATTTGATGTTTTTATGTTGACTATAGCTGTTCCACATTTTTATTGAGCACTATCCTGATCTTTTCTTATGACCTAGAGGTCAATATCTAAGCAATTTTTTTGTTAAAGTTCTGTGTCAAAGGTTTAAGAACTCTTCATTTCTACTTCCTTGCATTGATTTACTTTATATTTGTAAGTCTATAGATATTGGTCGAAAATTTTGTTCGGCACTGCCCAACCTCTGCTTAAGCTCTAGAGGTCACGGTCACAGACTTAGAAATTTGTGTTAAAGTGTTGCGTCCAAGTTTTTAAGATCTCTTTATTTTTAAACCCTTGCATGGATTTACTTATTATTAGTATATGTTCATAGGTTTGTCCAAAATTGAATTCAGCACTATCCCTACCCAATGACCTAGACGTCAAGGTCACAGACGTAGAAAATTTATGTTAAAATTTTACCTCAAAGTTCTTAAGCTCTTTTTAATCAAAGTGTTCATATTTTCTAAATCCTTTGATGCAAGAGCGACATTAGATATTATTCCAATATTTTAGTCTGTACCATTCCTACCCCTGCCTATGACCTACAGGTCAAGGACACGGATTTAATTCTTGATTTTTAGGTCAAAGTCTTATTTTTTATTTGATGTACATACGCGAGTTCAGGCAAGCTAACCCGTCTAGCGACAGGTCTTATTGATTTACAAGTCGCCCAAATACTTCTTGCCAACATCGAGTCAGTTGGCTTTTCGGTTAAGGAGAAGTTTAGTATATACTGCTAACTAATAATCCAGTGATGTGTACAGTTCTACATTACGAAAACATGCCTATTCAAAACTATTGATAGTTTCCCCACCCAAAAAGGAAAATTTTCAGAAAAAAAGTTCTGATATTTTTCACATTTCTGCTCAAAACATAGATTGTGGGTACTCGTTAGAACCGCCTCGACGATGCGGTTCTAACGAATACCCACAATTTATGTTTTGAGCAGAAATAAGAAAAATATTGTATACCCCTGTAAACCCCAGTTTTACTATATAACAGTGGGGTTTAAGGGGGTCAGAATAATATAGGTGTTTCGTGATGTATACATCAGGTTTCTCTGTATGTCTTGGGGAACATTGAGTTTACAATTTATGGACTTATCAACATAATAATAATAATAATAATAATAATAATAATGAAAACAAATTACAAGAAAACGCACAAGAAGAAGGAGAACAAGTACAACAGCAACAACAACCAAAAATGCAAACCCATTTGTTTTGCTTTAGCATTTCGCTAAGGTAAGCATTTCGGATGTCTTGTTGTACATTGTATGTCGTCAATAATCGTCAGCCGTCAACATTTTGCTTGTATACATGAAAGGCGCTGGACTTTTCATCGGGTTTTCATCAAACCTGCTCAGTATGTTGCTAGTAAGCTCTAGGTCAGGATCGAAACGGGAATCCTCGACCTCACAACTAGGTCACAATATCAAATCTAAGAGAAAACACGCCTATATAATTTTGACCCCTTAAACCCCACTTTTATGTAGTAAAAATGGGGTTTACAGGGGTATACATTATTTTTCTTATTTCTGCTCAGAAACATAGATTGTGGGTATTCGTTAGAACCGCCTCAGCAAAAACATAGATTGTGGGTACTCGTTAGAACCGCCTCGCTGAGGCGGTTCTAACGAATACCCACAATCTATGTATTGAGCAGAAATATGAAAAAAATCAGATTTTTTTTATCTGAAATTTTCCTTTTTTGGTTGTAAAATTTTCAATATATTTGAATAGGCATGTTTTCGTAATGTATTTAAATTAGGCGGCATTATGTGTTCTTGATTCTCATACTGTCACATATCAAATGCAAAAATGAAATATTTTATGAGCGTTCCGGCAAGTCTGTTCTAGAGACATGAGTACTGTTGGAGGTCAAACGCTTAAAAATAATAACCTTTTAGAGAAATGAACGCTCGCACAGAGAATATATAATTGTAATAATATAGCTAGCCAGCTTTATCTTTACTCGGTGTTATTATTGTTATCATTATTATTGTTATTATTATTATTAGTAGTTGTTGTTGTTGTACAGTATTTGAACCTAGGGTGAAGATTTGTTGCTAATAAAATATTCTTCACCCATCCTCCCACGGTAGGTTTTACAGAAGACCGTTCTAACTCTTTCGGCGCCAAATTCAGACTACGTTTGTCGTTTTTATTATATTTTTTTTATTTCTTTTTTTTCTTTCTTTTACAAACTAATTTGGAAAGAAGTTTATATGTAAAGCTGAATAATTGAATATCAAAAAGCGTAGATTCTGATGAGACGTCTCATGATGAGCCGTCTCATCTGGATCTACGCTGTTTGCAAAAGCCAATTATGATCGCCTATGGCCATGAAAGAGCTAAAGCAGAGAATCTGGTATTGTGCATTCTTTGTCCGTCCTTGTTGCTGCTCGCAGCGATTTTTGTTTTATGTTTGATCCTGTTCGTTGTCTTATTGCTGTGTTTATTTGATTGTGTCTTGTATTGTGATCACAATTTTGGGTAAGAAGGAGTTGGTTATCAATAGTGTTTAGTGCCAGTATTGTAACCTTATACAGTCGAATCTCAATAGATCGAAAATCTTTGGGCCCATGTGATTTTTTGTCTAGACATGGGTAGTTCGAGCCAGTGAGGGATAATCATAACGCTAGGTGAGGAGACAAATAAAACTTATTTAGGGATGTCTTTTCGATTTCAATGTATGTTGTGTGTACTCATAAGAATCGCCTCGATGAGGTGACTCTTATGAGTACACACAACATACATAATAATACACCTAATAATAATAATACACAACATTTATTTGTGATAAAATACAAAAAATCCCTAAAGTATCCATAAAAATTTGTTTGATTTTTTTTGGCCATCAAGACAATTTGGGATTCAAAAATGAGTTCGAATTGGCCATTGTAGACGAGCCATCAGTGTTCGAGTCTTTGAGGTTTTACTGTAGAGCATCACAAATCAACGTTGCTGTTTTAACCCTTGTCATGCTGAATAAATTAAGATGCCAAACCCTTTTTGTCGCACCTGCTTAAGCATGGGCGACTTAGGCGTGCAAGTTTTCCGTCCGTCCGTCCGTTCGTCTTTCCGTCAACATTTACCCTGGGCGTTTTGTGAGCGCAAATCCTCTTATAGTTTTGTACCGATCATTTTGAAACTGTGCATGTGTTGTTTTTTTTTTTTTTTTTTTTTTTTTTTTTTCATGGTATGAAGATGTGCATGTGGTTTGGATATAATTGTTAGATTAGTTTTTGTTACTTTTTCCACATTTAAGTTGACTATTTGTCACCCTTTATATAGAAACAGTTGGTACCTCTTGTAAGCGCAACTCCTCTTACAGTTTTGTACCGATTATTATGAAACTTTGCATGTGTTTTCTTCATTTTTCGGCTCAATATATAGACAGTGGGTACCTCTTGTGAGCGCAACTCCTCTTACAGTTTTAAACCGATCGTTTTGAAACTTTGCATATGTTTTCTTCATGGTATGAGGATGTGCATGTGGTTTGGGTATTATTGTTAGAACCTTTTTGTCACTTTTTTTCACATTTGTCACCCTTTATATATATTAACAATTGGTACCTCTTGTAAGCGCAACTTCTCTTACAGTTTTGCACCGATTATTATGAAACTTTGCATGTGTTTTCTTACTGGTATGAGGATGTTCATGTGATTTGGATGTAATTGTTAGATTTTTTTTCACTTTTTTCCACATTGTGAACTTAGTCATTTTTCACCCTCAATATATAGACAGTGGGTACCTCGTGAACACAACTCCTCATACAATATTGTACTAATCTTTTTTGGAACTTTGTACATGTTTTTTCCATAGTCTGAAGATGTGCACGTGCTTTTCATATAATCCTTGCCATATTTTTTGTCATTTCTTGTTCTATTTGAACTTTGTCATGTACTGACCTCAGATGTATAGACAGTGGGTACCATGTGATTGCAACTTATCATACAATTTAAACCGGTCTTTTTGAAACATTGCATATGTTTTCTCGCGAGGCTGCAGAAGTGCAGGTGGTTTGGATATGATTTTTAAATTTATTTTTGTCAATTTTTTTCACTTTAACTTTGTCATTTTCTAACCAGCTTTTTCTACTTTGTGAACTTAAACATTTTGTTTACCCTCAATATATAGACAGTAGGTACCTCGTGAGCACAACTCCTCATACAATTTTATACCAATCTTTTTGAAACTTTGCACATGTTTTCTCCATAGTCTGAAAATCTGCATCTGCTTTTCATATAAGCCTTGTCTTAATTTTTGTCACTTTTCCAACCTAGCACTGCTAAGAATGAAATAAACTTATTTAATAACCACGTTCTGATTGTGGCTCCTGTGACTTTTGCCCAAGAAGGTGCGACGCCGCCTTCCGCGGAATTCTGGTCCTGTTTTCAGATAATCAGATCTTGATCAAGACTGTTGATATAAATTCAAATACTAGATAGCAACCAGTGTAGATCCAGATCATTTGGCTTCTTCAGAAGCCAACTAATCTTGATCTACAGTGTTTGCAAAGGCTGGGCATATCAGGGTTCAGCAGGACTAGGGTTAACGCTGCTAGAAATTGTGTCGTCGTCAACTGTGCGGTAAGATAAATATTATCACAAAACAAACTTTGTAGCTATCCATTCATGGGGAATGGATCCACTTTCAGGGCAGGTAACTCTGTCAAATTTGTTTCAGCTCTTTCAGCAAAAAATATCAGAATATTGTATATTGAATCCAATAAAAGAGTTAACGAAATGAACGTTAACGAGCTCGTTTAGCTAACGACGCTTTGAACAACTGAGCCCTGGTTGTTTGTCTTTGTTCGGGTCTTTCATTGTCCAAATAGTGATTGTCATTAGCTCTGGCTGCCAATGTTCGTCAAGAGCTCCCATCTTTGCCGTATCACAATGAAGTAATTCGATATAAGTTGGACTTCAATGGCTCGAACATCTTTGGGACCATGGAAATTTATTCGCGATATGGGAAGTTCGAGCCACTGAATGTTAATGATGGTCAGAAAGCAGTTTAGGGAAATCTTTTTAATCTTCTATTCGACAATGATATGTTGAGTGTACTTATTAAAATCGCATCGGTGAGGCGATTCTAATGAGTACACACAACATACAATTATAATAAAATAAGAACATTTTTTCTTGGGCTATTGGAAGAATTTCGCAGGGACTAAAAACCGAGTTCGAATTATCCATGGTGTTCGAGTCATCGAAGTTTTATTATATACGTTTTTCTGTGATTTTTACTGACTGCGTTAGGGAGCTTCAATGCAAGACGAATAATCATTTTGTTTTTTTTACAACATTTGAATCTAGGATGACGCTTTGGATCGGGTACAATCTACGTGTAGTTTTTTTACCACTGACTGGTCTAGACGGTGGTTCTGCTGTTATTTGTTCTTTATGTTGCGGTGGTTCGTTGTGGGCCTTTTCTATGTTTGTCTGTTTGTTTCATGTTGTTGTTTATGATGGCTCCTGCCTAGCATTATGGAAATCATTATGGAATGGAGGGAGCTGGTTACTGATTGCGGCATTTGTAACTGTCTGTCTTGGGCTGTTTGCACTTCCTCTTGCTGCCATTGATAGGTTACGTTATGAGACAAATAATCAATTTGTATTTTTACAACTGGTTCATCCTGGACATCTTCTATACTGGATAATGAATCCGAAAACATAATAATTGGTTCAAACCCTCACGTTGGCTATGGAGCAGGTAATCCAAACTTCCAGATTTTATGTTAAAGTGTGCCCATCAAGCATGTTAAAGTTAATTACGATAATTTATAAAATAATTTAACGCTAGGCAGTTCAGCATACTAGTTCTAAGGTTAAATATAACGACCGATTGTCTATTGAAATTGTTTTCAAAGTGCACGTACTTGTCTATCCAAAATGCGAAACACATTTTCGGAAATACATAACAGTTTTCTAGATGATAAAAGCACACTGATTATTTGGCCACCGCCGTGGTATTCAGAAATTAAGAAGAATTTTATAGTATGTGTGTGTGTGTGTGTTTTTTAGCATAGACGTAATTAATAAAAAACGTTCCATTGCGCATTCATATCTAATTATTATATGAATGTCTCTCGGGGCCCGAAAACGTTATAGCAGATATGACCCGGCACACGAAGAAAAATACCTTATGGTTTCCTGGTTTAAGGGTCTTTAAATGCGCATAGGCAGTCAACCATTTGAGCTAAAGTCGTGCGTTTGTTTGCCTGAAGCTTCTTCAATGTCTCTACTACCTGTCTTCCATCACGATTACACACCTATATAATGTTGATCCCCTCAAACCCCACTTTTATCTAGTAAAACTGGGGTTTCCAGGGGTATTCATTATTTTTCTTATTTCTGCTCAAAAATAGATTGTGGGTACTCGTTAGAATCGCCTCAGCGAGGCTCTTCTAACGAGTATCCACAATCTATGTTTTGAGCAGAAATATGGAAAATGTCAGACTTTTTTTTATCTGAAAATTTTCATTTTTTGATGGTAAAATTTTCAGTTTATTTGAATAGGCAAGTTTTCGTAATGAAACAGCAAATGCTCTGGCGAGACTGCGCTTATGCGCAGGCTCGCCTGAGTACTCGCTGGTCGTCTTTGTGATAAGTACATTTTCATTTGCTGGCTCATATCTAGTTTAAAGACATTACGAAAACATGCCTATTCAAATGTACTGAAAATTTTACCACCAAAAAAATGAAAATTTTCAGAGAAAAAAATCTGATATTTTTCATATTTCCGCTCAAAACATAGATTGTGGGTACTCGTTAGAACCGCCTCGGCGAGGCGGTTCTAATGAGTACCCACAATCTATGTTTTGAGCAGAAATAAGAAAAATAATGCATACCCCTGTAAACCCCAGTTTTAACTATATAAAAGTGGGGTTCAAGGGGGTCAAAATTATATAGGCCTGTTTTCGTGATGATTGTAGTAACAAAAGTTGATGAGAATTTTTGTTTTCACAGCAGCACGCTAACCGTCAATATCTTTTAACCATAAGTATGCCCTGTCCCTATGTATTAATCCGATGTACGTTCTGTGTTTGATTTTGAAACATGTACGGTCGTATCAATCCGATGTACGTTCTGTGTTTGATTTTGAAACATGTACGGCCGTTTTATAGTGTGATCTGGACCTTGTTTCACTGAATGCGTCATACAGCATGTTTTCTTGCTCCGGTATATAGTAGAGCTGAATTGTCACAAAATTAAAAATAAACATCTAAAAAGATGATTATGACATATAAGCTCTTTCAGTGCCACAGGGGGTAATATGATAATTTTGCCAACAGCGAGGATCCAGATGACAAAAAAACTCTCTCGTCGGGGTTTACAATGTTTGGCATACAATCTTTGAATGTTAGATATAAATCTATTTCCAGCAGAAATATAAATATAAGGATTTACAGACGACAAATGCGTCTGAAATTTGGCAGCAAAAGTATATAAATTTACTGTCAAGGCATTATAATGTCATTCAGTTTTTTTTTTGTTTTTTTTTTTTTTTTTTTTTTTTTTTTTTTTTTGTTTGTTTTTTTTTTCTTATATATATATTGAGTTTTAGTTTTTACTGTTAAGGTTTTGTCGAGCCGATCATTTAACCTACTCAAGCTTTTCCAAGGCAGGTTTTAGTCTTCTAAACGGTAAACCAGTACTTGCCCCAGTAATTGACAGCTGCCTTTATGAATCAGCGAATGGAAAGCATGGCCGTAGAAATTATGTCATAAAAAATCTCCACGAAAGCTATGTCGCCGAGCTGGGATTCGAACTTGCAAAACCTCGATCTGCAGTTAGACGCGCTATCGACTGCGCTATGGGGCTCGGCTAATAAATTGGAAATAAAACAAATTTGTAAAAATTAATTAAGCGGCACTAATACACTTACAGGGGAGATAACTTTCACGAAACTTGTTTGCCCCTCTTTCTGAAAATGGTTTCTACTCTAAAAGGAAACATCACGAAAACATACTTGTATAATTTTGACCCCTTAAACCCCACTTTTATACAGTAAAACTTGGGTTTACAGGGGTATACATTATTTTTCTTGTTTCTGCTCAACAACTTAGATTGTGGGTAATCGTTAGAATCGCCTCGATTGTGTGTACTCTTTAGAACCGTCTCTGCGAGGCGGTTTTACCGGGTACCACAATCTATGTTTTGAACAGAAAGTGTAGCATGCCTTTAAAGTAAGTAATTAAAGCATATACAGTGAACCCTCGTTACAACCACAGTTGTTCCCATTTATGTATCCAGTAAAATGAATTTGCTGTTGTAAAGAATCCTTAATCAGCAGAGTGATTTGTAAGGAAAGCCTTGTTTTATATTTTATTTCCCCATAGAAATCTCTTTTCGATATTTGTTAGAATTGCCACGGGAATGTGATTCTAACAAAAATCCAAAACATTTTGCTTGAAGAATTTAATACGAATACAAAGTTTTTTTGTTTTTTTTTTTGTTTTGTTTTTTTATAATTTCTGATTATATATCACGTCTTGAACAACGTTTCCTTGCCAATGAAATTATCATTATAAGTAATTGTGTCGTTGTATCGAGTGTCGGTATAAAGAGGGTTGATATGCATCGAACCATGTACTTACCCAGTATCAAAATGAGCATATCGGAAACAGCAAGATTTAAGAGGTAGTAATTAGTTACCGAATGCATGTAGGCATTCTTTCCAATAACGAGGCATGTACTTAAATTTCCAACTATACCAGTTATGAAAATAAACGAATAAACTACTGACAAAACTACTGCCGAAAATATATCCTTCCGCTTTTCTCCTAAGTAATCTCTTACAAACTTGTCTATATCTACTGTAGTTGTTGTTTCTTCATTTGATATATTAATCCCATAAATTGGTAATGACTCATTCACATGTAAACCGGTTTGATAGGCTACACTGCTTTCCATATCTTTTACAACCTAGAACAATGTTCGTTTACAATCATCTTGTGAAAGAATACGTTTTGTGCGAAAGATATTCGCATCTTAATTCGTATATGTTTATTTTGATACATTTTTCATGAATTATGGTGTATGAAGCAACTTTCTGGTCCAATTTTTACCCGATAAATTACCTCCTGCAAATACAAGCAACTGTCAGTTTTGTATTTTATGCTGCCGCAGGATAAGCCCATTATATTCTGGCTTTAGCTTGAAATAAGAAAAACATCACCTTTTCTCTGTTTCTTTCATTTTAACACACTGAAGACTCGTTAACCTAATTCTTTGATCAAACTCAAGAGATGGATTTTGTTTTGTTTTTCTTCGTTTATACTATGCAATAAAATTGCAACAATTAGTTCAAGCAAACAATTTCAATATATGCTATGGATTATCACTTTATATTCTCCATCATCGCTGGTTAACCTGTCAAGATTCCACTACATTGCCAAGCCACTTTCATCATCGACCTTTATCAAGTGCTTAATGCTATGCCTGATCACACTTCTAGAACTGATATATTGCTTAGATCAGAAAAAAAGAAACGTCCTTGTTTGGGATTTTTTAAAGCATTCCTCTGTCTCTGCGTGATTTTACGCTATCAAACAATACATTTCTCCAATATCCTCATGATAGGACTGCTTTAGTTACATCTCTTAAGTCATTGATCAAATAGAATACGGCAAATCACTGAAATACGATTTAAAGAAAAAGCTATACTCCCGGTTAGCCGTGGCTTGTTACAAGAAGCTCCATTGGATCTTGTTATACTGACAGCGTACAACCTGAAAAGAATCAAGTGAGAAGAGATATAATTCATTATAGGGAATTAATACACTTTCAAGGGCGACAACTATTTAAAAACTGATTGGTTTCCCGCTCTACATAATGTCAATTCAAAAATGAAATAATTTGATCCTATATGGGAGAAAACTCTTTCCTTTTAGGGTAGACCCTTTTCAGCAGGGACCTTTTGTGTGCAGAAAAGCAAACAGTAAGTTACAAAAGTTGTCTACCTTGTAAAATTAAACCCAGTTCCCTTAGTCTAGCGTCTCCAGAAAGGAATATGATAAAGAATTGTAAACCCAGAACAAACACCCTAGAATTCAGCATCTGTACAGATTCTACAAGGTCTCTACGACGTAACAAATGTACTGTTATAACATATTACCAATTAAAATCATTTTATATAATGCCCCTTTGAAATAGATAATGGTCTTAAATACACGCGTGATGTAGGAATCTAACCAATCATCACCTCACAAACTATATTGCCATATATGCAGAGATTTAATAAGGCCGATTCTCCGATTTTCGTCCTTGTATGAGTTTGTGTATTGTTTTTTTTTTCGTTGTTGTTTTTTTTTTTGTTTTTTTGTTTTGTTTTTTTTTGTTTTTTTTTTTGATGTTTTTTTTTTCCCAAACTGCAACCTTTAAGATTTTCATGGTTTGATTGTCAGACAATCATGCCATTACGAAAACACGCCTATTCAAATACACTGAAAATTTTACCACCAAAAAAGATAATTTTCAGATAAAAATTCTGATATTTTTCATATTTCTGCTCAAAACATAGATTGTGGGTACTCGTTAGAACCGCCTCGTCGAGGCGTTTCTAACGAGTACCCACAATCTATGGTTTTGAACAGAAATAAGAAAAATATTGTATACCCCTGTAAACCCCAGTTTTTCTATATAAAAGTGGGGTTTAAGGGGTCAAAATTATATAGGTATGTTATCGTGATGCGAAGAAATTAAGGTGGCAGAATGTTTTGGGTTACTATGCTAAATGGGTTACTATGTTAAATAATGCGGATGTCGTCCTTACAACATTATTAGCGAACAAAACGCAACAGCTGAGATCGCGCCAAGTCTGGCACAAAATAGTAATTAAACTGTCGCTGGCGGGCCATTCAAAAGCCGTGAAAGTTTATCCTTATCCAAGAGTGGCGCAAAGTGCGAAAAGGACACTAAATAGATATGGATACACATGGCAATATCTTTGTTTTGTTTTAAAAGGGGATATCTTTGTGACTTTCTGTGTCCATCGCTCTACACCAACTCTCTTCAGATAAGGATCTACACTGAAAGAAAATAATTTGCTCCCATTGGGAGCAAATTATTACCTTTTGGAGTAGACCGCCTTTCAAAATGGGACACAAAAGAATATGTCAGAGGATCTATCCTGAAACTGTATACATTCCATTCGATAAATACATTTACACTTAGGACTGATATATTGTACTAACTACAGTAACTGTAATTACCAGAACATTACGAAAACACGCCTATTCAAATATACTGTTAAATTTTACCACCAAAAATAGAAAATTTTCAGATAAAAAAAATTCTGATATTTTTCATATTTCTGCACAAACCATAGATTATGGGTACTCGTTAGACCGCCTCGACGAGGCGGTTCTAACGAGTACCCACAATCTATGTTTTTGAGCAGAAATAAGAAAAAAATGTATACCCCTGTAAACCCCAGTTTTACTATATAAAAGTGGGGTTGAAGAGGGTCAAAATTATATAGGCATGCTTTCGTGGTGATATAGGGACATTTAACTCCTTATCATACATATGTTTAAAAATTTGAAAAAAAAAAAAAAATAAAAAAAAAAATAAAAAAAATCCATTTTACTAGTTGTTGATGTGCCAGAAAAGCTGACTGAGTTGCAAATGGTGTTTACACTGATCAGACGCTACTTCTATAAACCCAGGTTTAAGCCCGGGCGGTTTTAGTGTTAACCGTTCCAAGGCGGTTTGTCTGAAACAGTTCCTTTTCGTTTGTTTCATTACGTTACTTTTCATGAACACGCGCTGCTATTTTCATTCATTTAATGGATTTCTCCTTGCATAATGCATTCATTTTCTCTATAGATGATGTTAAGCCTTGCCATGCTGAATAAATTAAGATGCCACGACCACTACCGATTGTCAGCGATCGTTGTTATTGAAACTAATTCACATACGTAATTGCAAACAGTGCAGATCTAGATCAGTTGCCTTCTGAAGAAGCCAACTGATCTGGATCTACACTAATACATGTAGCAAACAGTGCAGATCCAGATCATATGGCTTCTGAAAAAGCCAACTGATCTGGATCTACACTGTTTGCAAAGGTAGGGCATGTCCTGGTTCAAAACGACCAAGGTTAATTACTGTGTGTTTTAGTAGGTATTATATCAAGCGCTTTAAGATAACTGATCTTATTTGATTTTACAGACAACCCCCTTTATACCGACACTCGATACAACGAAAACATTCATTATAATGACAATTTGACTGTCAAGAAACCTTCTCTTAAGAGGTACTAATTTGTCAAAAATTATGCAATAATATTGTATTTAATACTTCTGAGAAACGTATGTTTTGGATACTTGTTAGAATCTCCGCATTGAGACGATTCTATATGTATTGATATTTGTTAGAATCGTCTCGCTGAGGCGATTCTACAAGTTTTTGATATTTGTCAGAATTGCCTTATCGAGGCGTTTCTAACAAATATCCAAAACATATGTTCTATGAGGAAATACGAACAAAACAGGTCATTTCATACATATCAATCTGCTCATTAATTATTCTGTACAACAGCAAATGGCAACGTCTTTGGGAAGAACTGCTGTCGTTATGACGACATTACGAAAACACGCCTATTCAAATATATAGAAAATTAATCCTCCAAAAATTAAAAATTTTCACATAAAAAAACTGTGATATTTTTCATATTTCTTCTCAAAACATAGATTGTGGGTACTCGTTAGAACCGCCTCGGCGAGGCGGTTCTAACGAGTACCTACAATCCATGTTTTGAGCAGAAATAAGGAAAATAACGTGTACCCCTGCAAACACCAGTTTTACTATATAAAAGTGGGGTTTAAGGGGGTCAAAATTATTTCGTGATGAGGGTCATTGTATTTGAAAAAGAACATTATTCAACCCTTTTATGCCTGAGTTTCTGATAAAAAAAATCTCTTCCATCGCTACATGCGGACACATCCATTGCTGCCAAAAAGGGTGGCAGTTGTATTTCACGAACAGAATGGCAAACAGTGTAGATCCGGATGAGACGGTCCATTGTGAGCCGTAATCTCGATCTATACTACAAACCATTGTCTTGGTCTACAGGGTTGGAATTGTTAGGCATAGGCTTGGATCCGTGAGCACATTTCATTACTGTTCATAAACGGACTCGACTAAATAGAGGCAGCCGTGTTTGTTTACTAAACGACCTCTCGGCTTCCAAATTAATGATCCCTTCTGGCAGATTGATTTTCTTATCACAGTATAACGGTACCATCGTCCCAAAATAAAGTACCACTTACTAATCACAAATTCTACAAAACCTCTGAATATATGTTATATATTTGCCACATAAAACATTTACTGGTCAAAATATTTTACTGAAGACATTTACCGTTACATGTGTAACTTTTGTGCATCCACAAAATAAAACATGGCTCTCGGCATTGGTGGTTTGCAGATTCTAAAACTCATTATCTGCCAGAACAATCTTTCTGTTAAATAGATTATCATGTTAACAAGCACATACATTATTGTTTTCAAATATTTTATGATCGGCAAGCGTTCATTAGGCGATTGTATGACGATGTAAAACATAAACATACAACGATATTAGGGTCACTTTGATCTTTACCTTATTTGTTCTAATATTAAAACATCTCCATTTGACTGCCTGTTGATGTGCCTGAATGAAACTGCTGGATGAGTAGCAAATAGTGTAAACCGCCTCTTGCGGCGACTGTCCCCGCCTCTACCCCCCAACTTAATTGTTTGCTCAGGTTTGTCTTTCCAAATACTTTAGATATGTACAAATTACACTGACACATACGTATATGGCATCACGAAAACACGCCTATAGAATTTTGACCCCCTTAAACCCCACTTTTATATAGGAAAACTGGGATTTACATGGTATACATTATTTTTCTTATTTCTGCTCAAAACATAGATTGTGGGTACTCGTTAGAACCGCCTCACCGAGGCGGTTCTAACGAGTACCCACAAACTATGTTTGGAGCAGAAATATGAAAAATATCAGAGATTTTTATCTGAAAATTTTGTTTTTGGAGGTGAAATTTTCTATATATTTGAATAGGCGTGTTTTCGTAATGGTGAATAGTAAGGAATTCACATTTAGACGTAAATGCACCTAATTTACGGACACTATTTATACGTGGGTCTTGTAAACGTTTACCTTTCGATAACAACATATTTAATTGAACATGACAGAATCTATCCAGCATATGTGAGCCATGGCTCAGCATTCCCTACAGTCTATTCAGTCTCTTTGCTGTCCACCTGAGGACGATTTGGCTCCTTTGCTACATGTACTCAGAGAATGCTCTGCAAAAATTTGTATCAGTCTCTACGCATGCAATATTTTAGAAAATGCTACGATCGCCATATTTCAAAATTATAACCTAGAATTCATACCAAATGAAATGTGTCTCTAATTTTTTTCAGGATTCTCGTTTATGATGGTGATTATTATTATTATTATTATTATTATTATTATTATTATTATTATTATTATTATTGCTGTTGTTGTTGTTATTGTTACTTAACCCTTTAACCCTTTTTCTGAAATGAACGCTCTCATCTCTGAATTTGCACATACCTTTTGTTGCAAGTAAGGGTTTCGGTCAAAATTAATATCAGAGTGGCAAACAGTACAAATTCGGATGAATCGGCTTGAAATAAACCGTTCCATCTTGATCTACACTGTTTGCAAAAATGTTTGTATTGTTCTGTAGCGATGACAGCATTTACGACCCTAAGCTAAATAATCAGTTTGCGCACAAGAAACTGACTGTACGTTTTACCCAATGCAATACGCCTACAACCATTTAAATCATTTAATACTTCTTGATCATCAAAAAAAAAAAAAAAGTATATAACGATAGAAGACAATACTTGGAGTCTATAGGACCAAACATAAAACTTTCTATTTTGTATTCCACGTTATCACCACATTATACTACGAATTGTTCTGTTACATCTCGGGCGCCTACGTGCCTAGATGGTGGTAGAATGTGATTGAGAATTAAAGACAAATCAGAAATATTGACATGTTGGTTCCTACCATAATAATGAAAGGCAAAGAAACATTGATAGATACCATTCATTTTTCTCATAGTTTGCCGAGTGGTTATAGAAGTAATTTTGATCTGCTTTTTTTTTGGAAAATATGTCAGTAGTATTTAGAATAGGTATATCGCTTGGTATGTAACAGACGATACTCATTTTTTTATAACTGAGAGAAAATGAAGTCTTACATTTCATGTGAATCGTCTGCTTCACTGAGATTATAGATGCTGGACTTCAGCACTTTCAATTAGTCTCTAGTATTTATTTCTACAATTGTACATGACTTGTTTGAGTCAATATCAGTTTTGTCATTTGTCTATATGCGTTTTGCCGTTTTCTATATTTCTTTCTGCAGTTACTAAGTCAAACTGAAAGAGTGGTTGCTGGCTTTTGTTAAGATTTTATCAAATTGTGGTTATATAACGTTTAAATAAAGGAGCTTCAGTTCGCAGATATGTCAGTGTTTAAATAAATAAATAGATAAACACTGAACGTTTGTGATAAAACAAACAGCGTTTGACGCTATGGTACTTGTAATTTATGTAAGATTAATGCATGGTATATCCATAATACAAATTCGTCTGTTTGCCCCCAGTTCTGATTTTCACATGACATGGCGTATTCAATACAGGGTTCGGCTACGTGTTTATAATAGTTCACTATGGATTTACCCAGGAAAGTATGGAAGCGTATTGGTACCCCCTTTCATATTTTTCACAACCCAAATTTATGTAGAGAAACATAATTATAATAACATGATATGGTGCCAAAATTTGTCGACAAATCATGAGAATTCAATATTATAATATTATAATATACGGAGTGGCTATTACCAGTCGACTGGCAATAGCCGATTTACGTTAAAATGGCTATTACCAGTCGACTGGTAACAGCCGATTTACGTTAAAATGGCTATTACCAGTCGACTGGTTATAGCCACTCTGTAAAATAGAATTAACGAAATACCCTTTTAATTGAAGATGAAGATGTCCAAAAAATGAGTAGAAGAATCCAATTGAGATGGGTTAAAAAAGACTATACACCGAAGTTTCTTACCATATTTATCATAAAATTTGAGCTATTAATATACATGTAGCTATGCGAAAATCGTGTGCAATTTTTAATTTGGTGACGTACCACTTGAACCCAAAAGATCGGACAGACAGGCCTGAGCAAACAATGTAGACCCAGATCAGACGCCACAAAACGCGGCGTCTGATCAGGGTCTGCACTGTTTGCTACTCATCCTGCAAATTGTAAAGCCCATCAATAGGTAGTATAAAGGAAATCGAATATTCACTGTTTGGGACTACTTTTTTCTTCAAATCGAAATCCTCATTAATTCTGGGTCAAAAACATTGCCAAAAGGTTTAAGATGTAGTATATTGTCTGAAATTGTGTAGGCTAAAGGGGTTAACGTATCGCGTAAGAACAGCTGACGTCACTTACTGCTCTGACGTAACTCTTTTCCTGCACACGAAGTCAGGCGGACTATCACCTGCTGTGACATTTTCTTTGTATCGACTTCTTGCGTTGTATTGCTTTAAAATGTATTTGGCCTCATTTTCTAGGTACAAACCTATGTTTTTTATCCAGTATTATGCCCCTGAACACGCCGACCAAATTGACACGATATGGCTGAGACAAAAGTAAGTTTCTCGTAAGTGTCGAAGAGTAGGTACATGTAGAAGTTTTATTATTGTAAATAAAGGCATAAAAGAAACAGAAACTTTGATTTTTTTTTTTTTTCAGTGTAAGGCCGAATTTTATTTCGCTCATGAACACCAAAACTTGTATTTTCACTCGAGACTATCGCCACTCGTGAAAATACTACATTTGGTGTTCATTCAGTGAAATAAAAATACATCCAATAAGATATTTTAACGACAATTAAAATAAATAGTTTTGTGTAAGCTAGGTAGACGATGTCAAACTGTATTTAAGAATTGCATCGTTGAAAATCAGCTTTCATGTGAAAGCGCAAAATGTGCTTCGCAAATCTCGATCCTCAAAGGTATGGTCGACCTTAACTTGAGGAACGACTGTAAACCTTGGCCCTGGTCATTAGGCTCCTCCCTTCAGGAGGGATTCGATCTAGTTCCATGTCGTAAGCTCAGACAGTGTCCGAATACTTAGAGAAATACGGTAAATAGTGTATGTTTCACTGACAGTGAATAGACTGGCTCCAGGCTCCAGTGACTAAATATTTATTCTAATAGTTCTTATTGATAATCCGCTAAAATAAAACCAAAATGATACCATGACTATAAAGAATATAATATTATAGTCATGATAATATTTTGATTTTATTTTAGTGTATTCTAGTGACGATTTTTTATAGTCACGCTATTAGTTTGGTTTTATTTTTGGTGGATTATTATCAAACAGGATTATCAAAATAAATATTTAGCAACTGCAGACTGGAGCCTGTCTGGTGACCAGCATTTATAGTCATGATATTATTTTGGTATTTTAGTTGATTATCAAACAAGATTATTAAAATAAAATTTAGTCACCGGAGACTGGAGCCAGTCTATGACAGAAAACTACATTGTTTAACATGCATACACAGGTCCAGTTTCTATTATAGTTTCAAGCTTATAATCTATAAGATTATACTTTTTCAGATGAATAGATCTCAGACACTTCCTGATAATTGATATGTCCGTATGTCCAGTTTTGCATGTTGTTTAAACCATGTGCTAGATAGGGAATATGTGTCAACAAATTATAAATCGTACAACAATCATGTTTACTGCTCGAAACATGCGAGATATACACACACATCAGTTCGACTCCTGGTATAACAAATTAAAATTCGCTATTTATTTTATACGCTATACCAGTAGTTTTTCTCGTGCAACTCAACGATTTTTATTTCATTGTCGCAGACCATTCTGTCGTCATAAAGACTATTGGCTGGAAAGAGTGATGTCACACATGCCATTGAAAGGAAAACTTGGCCGAACAAAATAGGTTCAAAAAGCAATTAAAGACACAGGGTACTTATCGGTACCCAGTCACCATAAGGGAAAGAAAAATGTCTAGCACACATGCACAATCTTGCTTCGAAATGCATTACACAATTTTAAGAACAAGTAAGCCGAATGAATATCCCTGTCTCAAAACTCTAAAATGTACGTGTACCTAACTGCAATGTGTACAAATAACACATACCAAACCGGCAAAAAAATAATATTGACATAGCGGCAAACCGTTTAACAGTGCTGAGCCAAAACAAATGTACCGCAATAGATGAGACCGCCTAAATTACTGGGGTATTTTGGACACTTGAAGGATTTTCTCGCCGACAGTAAGCGTTCGGTCCCCCTGGTAGCCGCTTTCGATTGACAGATGACGTCAGTGTTCGGCTTTTGATTCTGGATCATGCGTTTGGCGATAAAACAATACAGATATCAAGATATAAAGATCTTTAACTTCAGTTCCGCAAACAAAAAAAAAAAAACAACAAAAAAAAAAAAAACAACAAAAAAAAAAAAACAAAAAAAACAACAAAAACATAGCGTTGTTTTGTAAAAATATGTTGAAATGTGCTGTACAAAATATTCAGACAATTCACAAAATACATGTTACCACATAAAGTTGTCGTTTTATATAATTACGAGAATATCTATAACGAAATGAATTTAAAATGAAGTAATGAACACGTGAAAACATTCATTTTATCTAACTATTATGAAAAACAGCATATTGTAAAAACTCGATCTTTTTTACATTTTCATGACAAAAATATTGTCACGAGAAAAACAATAAATGGGGGTACCAATACGCTTCCACAGGAAAGATCTCAAATACATAGCACACGCTTCACGCACTGAAAGAATGAGAGCTTATGGGCAAACAATGACTGAACACCACATTAGCTCTAACATCACGAAAACATACCTATATAATTTTGACCCCCTAAGACCCCACTTTTATATGGTAAAACTGGGGTTTACAGGGGTACACTTTATTTTTCTTATTTCTGCTCGAAAACATAGATTGTGGGTACTCGTTAGAACCGCCTCGTCGAGGCGGTTCTAACGAGTACCCACAATCTATGTTTTGAGCAGAAATATGAAAAAGATCAGAGTTTTTTATCGGAAAACTTTCAGTTTTTGGTGGTGAAATTTTCAATATATTTGAATAGGCGTGTTTTTGTAATGACAACATATATGTGTTCGGTCCACATAGGGTCCTATACATACCTTATCAGCGAAACATCAGAATAAAATGCAAATAATCACAAATCTGCGATGTAACAAAATAGAAACACAATTCGGACCACGACAGCAATTGTCAGACGCCTTAAAATTATATTAATGCTTGGAATATTTAGTTCATAATTGGTCCGGGTCGAGAACCTCCAGCAGTTCCGTTCACATCACTTTACAGCGAAAAGCATATATATCAGATGACTTGTGCTGATACATTTGAAAATAGCTTAAAGCTCTTCCAAGTGCGGAAGTGGGGATATGGTAGTGTGGGCTTATATGTAGTCCCCTTATTTTATTACCTCTCATGAACAGGCTCAGTACGCGTCAACATCTGAACGTTAACAAATAACTTCCAGCTATTGCCAAAAGAGATATCAAGCACAGCACGTGCCGTATAAAACATTGTGATGGCACATGCTTGTCAGTTGTGTTATAGATCATCTAATACAAACAGATTATAGTTCAGATACAGATGCCTAGTTCAATCTATATGCTACACGAGTATAGATGAGCGGAGTCTTCAACCAAGGTTGTCTTGCATGTTGGGTTGACAGACCTGTTTGCAGAACGCCGTGCCCATGTGCACAGAAGCTTCTTCGTCTCTATCCGGTAACACAGCGTCCACATAATGATGACTGTAAAATTAATATTGAAGACAAAAGGCAGACTGTATCAAACCGAGCCTGTTATTTTCAAATATTGATTGGTTCTGCATTTCCAATGGAACTCCATTTCAGATTATTCTGTTTCAAGGAGAGACCGATTAACCGCACAGGTGAAATTTCTCCATCACTTTTCGAATATGATTGTGTACGACTGAATTGAGTCGCTGCGTTAGAAATATATATCATCACGAAAACATACCTATATAATTTTGACCCCCTTAAACCCCACTTTTATATAGCAAAACTTGGGTTTACAGGGGTATACAATATTCTTCTTATTTCTGCTCAAAACATAGATTGTGGGTACTCGTTAGAACCGCCTCGACAAGGCGGTTCTAACGAGTACCCACAATCTATGTTTTGAGCAGAAATATAAAAAATATCAGAGTTTTTCTCTGAAAATTTTCAGGTTTTTGGTGGTGACATTTTCAATATACTTGAATGGGATTGTTTTCGTTATGTTCGGCCATGTGCGCCCAGCGAAGATTCAGACTAGCCTAAACGTATGCAGTCTTCACTTGGTGCATTTTGGATAGCCAAAAAATGCCAAGATGCTCTAATCAGACTTCGCGGATTCGTAGACTGATTAAAGTCTTCGCTGGACGCACATATCTGAAGGTACGTTTTCGCACGTTGCGGCTCAATTAATAATCTGTTTCTACACGTATAACATGATCTAGAAGGCATATCATGCATGTAACTTTAATCAGGAAGAGATCCATGAATGAAATATACGAAACACTGCTTTGCCGGTTCTTTGACGTCAATATAGGTGTATGTTTCATAATAAGTTACATAGACCTGTCCAGTTGAGTTAGTATCGACAGGAATCTAAGTCAGTATGTATTGAGCTCATAAGAACCGACCAATTAAAGTAAGTACAATAGAATTATACACAGACAGATAGAAATAATTCTAGTACGGACCCCAGTACTCAACTTTTGCTCACCCTAGCATCGGAAAGATATACGATTTATTTTGATGTAGGAGGAAAGCCTGGACATGTCTGTATATATATATAAAAAAAAAACTGCATAGCAGATATGCATACATTGCATTGTGCGAAATTTGCACGTTTCCATGGAGGCCCAGTGGATACTTAACATATTCTAAGTATACAAAACCTTGTGTATTCATGCTAAAATCATAAAAAAAAGAAAGAAAAATGTTCAAAAGAGAAAGCATAATGATTATTTTTCTCATGCGCATATGCAAATAGGTAAGGAAATGCACACTTCGAAGCGTTTGCTCAAAGTAAGGAAATGTGTGCGTCAAAGCTATTGCTCAAGGTAAGGAAATGCATATTTCAAAGCTACTGCTCTAGGCAAGGAAATGCATACGTCAAAGCTTTTCTCATAGGTAAGGAAATTTTTATACTTCAAAGGCTGCATTCTTCAAAACCTTCGGCCGTACTCAGGATATTCAAAATCTCAGCCGTATAACTTTCCGATTGCTGGGTTACTTTTTTTTTTTTGTTGTTGTTGTTTTTTTCTTGCAAGATACAGAACGTGAGAAACCCGACTATTCCTGCTCAAATATGTTTACTCTACTTCCTGCCATAATTTTCTCACAGAGAAAACAGGTCGGCGGAGCCCAGAGATTCTTGCAGCATGTATAGTACACGCATACAAATATGGTAGATGTACTTCCTGAGGAATTCCCAACTCAAACCTTGTCAGAAAGGTCAGAGATCAGTCAAAGATGATACGATGTAATAGTTCAGGTGCAGTGGAAATGGAGAGCCAGCCAGAGGAAATAGGGAGAAAGGTTAAAGTTCAGACATAAATCACTAAGAACGATATATGCCAATATATTACACAGCACTTGTTATTGGCATACAGAGAAATCTAACACAAGCCGCCTGACAATTGGAATCCTTTTACATTTTACAGCTGTCAACTTATAGTGCAGTCGTACCTCAATAGCTCCAACCGAGATGGCTTGCCTACCATGTCGAACTTGTTTTCGAGTCCCTACGAAATTCTTCCGATACCTCCAGAAAACAAATATGTATTTTTTTTATCATAAAATTGTATGTTGTGTGTACTCATTAGAGTTGCCTCGTCAAGGCGATTTTAACGAGTACACTCAACATACCATTACTGTTCATCGAAAAACTTCTTCAAGCTATCGTCATTTCTTTCTGACCTAGCACCATGGCACCATGATTAACCCTCTGTGGCTCGAACTACCCGTGTCTCGAACAAATTCCCATGGTCCCAAACACGTTCGGCTGTATAATGTTTTTTTTTTGTTTTGTTTTTTTTTTTTTTTGTCTACGTGGTTTTTACTCGCATGAACATCTCAAAATGTCAAATTCTTTTCTGTACGTGTCTTATTTGTACAAGATCCGAGTGTCAGTTCTTCAAATGCATTTCTTTTCATAAATAACATTCTCAAATTGCAACGATTATTAGAAATTTAAATTGACACTTTTCGCAAGCATTCAGTTTCGTTATAATTATCCTCTTCCTTCTAGGTTATACTGCTTTGGTTTTGGGTTTGAAAAACAACTTGTTTTCTCAACATGATATGAAGATAATCATAAGAGATCCATTGGAAAAGACCCTTTTGCATAGGTTTTCCGGCTTCTCCGAATCTTTACTGTTTTAATATACCACGAACATTTCTTTTCACACATTACGAAAACATTCCTATTCAAATATATAGAAAATTTTATAACCAAAAAAAAGGAAAATTTTCAGATAAAATATTCGTATATTTTTCATATTTCTGCTCAAAACGTAGATTGTGGGTACTCGTTAGAACCGCCTCGACGAGGCGGTTCTAACGAGTACCCACAATCTATGTTTTTGCGCAGAAATAAGAAAATTAATGTATACCCCTGTAAACCCCAGTTTTAGTGTATACAATGTAAAAGTGGGGTTTAAGGGGGTCAAAATTATATAGGCGTGTTTTCGTGATGTATACGAAGGCCCATGGCCATCCCACGATTGAATATCGACGTATTTGGCGATTACCGTATTAATCCTAAATATTGGGACAGACATACGTGGGCTAAAAGTGTTTATCAGATGCCGTAGGACGCAGATGTCAGATCAGGATCTACACTGTTTGCCCTTCATTTAGTATGTTTATGATATTCAATCGGACTCAACTTTCAAGTATCATAAGGAAATAATGTGACTCACGTTTGAGGGGAAATCGGTAGTTATATGTCTTATCGCGGTAAAAAGACACTTCAGAGTTTTCGTCGAACCAGTCTTTCATTACTCATTACTACTTATGAAGAGTCTCAATAAAACCGAGACTCCCATTTTCTTATCTGTAGTGTGTTCTTTGTTTCCAAAGGCAATATTTTTGACGTGTATTTTACTACATTGCAGCTGGTATTAATGCCGTGTGACGGCGCTAGAACGTCTCCATAGTGCAGATTATATTTCATTTCCTTTAGGATCATTGGGCCCATTGTGGAATCTTTGAAAATAGAGTTCTGCTCATGTATATGCTATAGGACGTAAGCAGTGTTGCAAACTTCATTACTGCTTATGAAGAGTCTCAATAAAACCGAGACTCCCATTTTCTTATGTGTAGCGTGTTCTTTGTTTCCGAAGGCAATCTTTTTGACGTTTGTTTCAATGCGTATGATGGCATGCCCTTTCGCAAGGCCATGTGTGTATATCTTTGACTGAAGGTTCCCTTGGCTTAACGCTTACGTGGGCGAACAGCATATACTGGCGAGACTGCGATGATGCACAGACTCGCCTGATTTTTGCTGTTCGTATATGCTGTAATGGCTTGTTTCCCATGACGCGGTTCATATATATCCACAGTAAACCCCTTATCCGAGTGTCGCATTTTGTTAAGAATGTACCCAGTAAGCATTCTACATAAATCTATAGCGGGCCGTTATCGGCCCGTCAGGGTAGCTGACGGGCCGATAACGGCCCGCTTTAGATTTATAAAGAATGCTAGCTGGGTACCAGTATAACAGGAGGTGCTTACTTTTCGCGGACATCTGGTGCCGCCTTTAATTACTGACTGATTACAGTTTTTAGATATAAATTGACCATTATTTGTCTTTTGTCAATGGATTACATGCCAGGTGCGACTACATTCACATGTCAGCAGGATTTATTTGGCTCGAGTCAAGCGACAAATATTTCTTCCGCAACATGCTCAACGATCTGATTCGGCTTATTCTGCGCATCCGCAGAATATTCGCCCTCAGATGATGCGTAGCTCTATAATATATAGTGAAAACAGGGGTTTGTAGGATTCTTCATTATTTGAGATTTTTGCAATTTTAAACCAGCTTTTTAATCTATTTGTTAATTCTAGAAACCTTGCTTACTGGAAGCATATGCCTTACTATGCTTATTGATCAAACAATCACGAAAACATACCTATAATTTTGACCCCTTTAAACCCCATGTTTATATTGTATAACTCGGGTTTACAGGGATATGCATTATTTTTCTTATTTCTGCTCAAAAACATAGATTTTGGGTACACGAGGCGGTTCTAACGAGTACTCACAATCTATGTTTTGAGTAGAAATCTGAAAAATATCAGAGTGCTTTATCTGAATTTTTTCAGTTTTTGGAGTAAAACTTTATATATATTTGAACAGGTGTGTTTTCGTAATGCTTTGTATGTTTTCACATTACATACGGTGAACATGTAATATTTTACATAGCTATAGATAAAAGAATGATCAAGATAGCAAGGCGCTATTAAAGAGAACCACAGCATATTGTGGATAAATATGAAACTATCAAATTCTTATGGTTACAAAAAGTGTCTTAACTAGATAGTAGCTTGGAAGTATACATTTCCTAACCTATAGCAATAGCTTTGAATCATACATTTCCTTTCCTGGAGCAATTATTTTGAAGCACACATTTCCTTACCTAGAGCAATAGCTTTAAAATATATATTTCCTTACCCAGAGCTATAATTTTGAAGCATACACTTTTTTATATAGACCAGTAGCTTTTAAGTTAGTATTTCCTTACCTGGAGCAGTAGCTTTGAAATATGAATATCCTTACCTGGAGCAATAACTTTGAAACATACATTTCCTTACCTAGAACAATAGCTTTGAAGTATCAATTTCCTTACCTACGAGAATAGCTTTGACGTATGCATTTCCTTGCCTATAGCAGTAGCTTTGAAGTATGCATTTCCTTACCTTGAACAATAGCTTTGACGCACACTTTTCCTTACTTAGAGCAAACGCTTTGAAGTGTGCATTTCCTTACATAGAGCAATGACTTTAAAGCATGCATTACCTTACTTAGAGCAATAACGTTGAAACATACATTTTCTAACTGATCAATAGCTTTGACGTATACATTTTTTTTACGTAGGGCAGTAGCTTTGAAGTATATATTTCCTTTCTCAGAGCATCTTTTTTTTTTTTTTTTTTTTTTTTTTTTTGGAAAAATTAAAAAGTATACACTTCCATACTTATAGCAATAGATTTGAAGTTTACATTTCCTTACCCAGAGCAAACAAACTTTGAAGCATGCATTGTCTTACCGTGAGCAATATCTTTGAAAAATACATTTCCTTACCCTTACCTAGAACAATGGCTTTGAAGTATGAATTTGTTTACCTAGAACAATAGCTTTGAAGTATACATTTCCTTACCTAGAACACTAGCTTTGAAGATACATTTACATACCAAGAGCAATTCGTATGAATATGTTAACAAAATGCATGCCTTTTGTATCTTTAATGGTAACTACGGATTTAGCCCCATTAGTGGATGATTGCCACTCAGCTATTATAAGACACTTTATTCATCTAACTACAATTAAGTAAGGGAAGACAGATAAAATCTATGTGTTGCACGTGGAAACATATTTTGCAGGACAAGCCCAGCCCCCTCCCTTCCCAAGCAATACCTTAACCCATATAAACCTAGTGTCCCATAAAAGGGACATCAGACGCATCATGGTCTGCACTGCTTGCATTAAATAAGAGGATTTCTATAAAATAAAAAGAAATAACTAGACATCTTTTTTTTTTTTTTTTTTTGGAAATGGATCGGTCTTAAGAGTTGAGGCAGAAGATTTCACTCGGCATAAATTGGTTCAGCGGACCTTTATTTAAATCTTATTAACATTTTCAATATAGAGGAAAACTATAAAACTTTTTTTTGTGTGATTCGCTTATTGAACTCTGACGAAACTCGCAATCTATCAACCTATGGCAAAGCAGCAGAACATATATTTAGTAATTTTGTGCTGCATGAGAATAAAGAGTAAAGTAAAACTGGTTTAAGAACCCAGTATTTCCAAGGTGGTTCCTATGTTGCATTGTTTCTTTGTTGTGTGTCGGTTGTATCATATACGGTGTATTTTTTTTATTATTTGTTTCACCCCATCTCTCCTTCGCATCACGAAAACATGCCTATATAATTTTGACCCCCTTAAACCCCACTTTTATATAGTAAAAACTGGGGTTTACAGGGATATAAATTATTTTTTTTTATTTCTGCTCAAAAACATATATAGTGGGTACTCGTTAGAACCGCATCGACGAGACGGTTCTAACGAGTACCCACAATCTATGTTTTGAGCAGAAATATGAAAACAAAATATCAAAGTTTTTTTATCCGAAAAGTTTCAGTTTTTGGAGGTGTTATTGTATATATATTTGAATAGGCGTATTTTCGTAATGCCTTCGTTTGGTGCCTCAGGAAAGCTCTTTGAGATTGTAGCATTTCCTAGATATCTTCACATTTTTTTTGCTTAATGAATCAGTCATTTTGAAAACACGCCTATACAAACATATAGAAAGTTTCACCTCCAAAAACTGAAAAAAAAATCCGATAAAAAAAAAAAAAAACTCTGATATTTTTCAAGTTTCTGCTCAAAACATAAATTTTTGGTACTCGTTAGAACTGCCTCGACGATGCGGTTCTAATTATATACCCACCTATTGTTTTTAAGCAAAATAAGAAAAATAATGTATACCATGTAAACCCCAGTTTTACTGTATAAAAGTGGGGTTTAAGGGGGTCACAATTATATAGGCGTGTTTTCGTGAAGGCTTTTGTGTGTATTGTAGAATCAGATATCTGTAGGATTTCGTAATAGGTAGGTGGTATGACTCTTTTATAGGCAAATATAATTCCAATAAAGGCTTTGAAATAGACTGTGCTAGCATTTGCTAAATTGAATTGTCCTCCGTAATGGAAAATCTTAATTAATGTTGATTGCATTGCTATTTGATACTCTTTTCGAAATGAGACACATGCAAATATGTATCTGAAATGTAAAAGGGACTCTTACACTTTCAGTAAAGATAACTCAAATTATTTTGCACCCTTTCTGAAAAGGGGTCTGCTCTCAAAGGAAAGAGTATGCTCCCCTTCAGAGAATGCTCTTTTTTTAGAGTAGACCCTGTTTCAGCAGTAGAGTTTGATATGTTGGCAAATCAAACAGAAAGCTACAGAAATCACCCCCCCCCCCCACCCACTCCCCACCCCTTGTAAAATTGTAAACATTACTGGAAATCTTCCAGGCGTTTTAGTACCCTTAAGTACGAGGACAAAATGTTGGTAAAATCAACTCTAATTGGGCCGCGCCAAGCAAAACATTCTTCGTGAGTGAGATGTGTCTTCGAGCATGCGCAAAATACTCATCAGATTCATTTCACGAATGCGCAGTCTGATCCGGACATTTGCTCTCCATCTCGAAAACATGCCGATATAATTTTGACCCCCTTAAACCCCACTTTTATACAGTAAAACTGGGGTTTACAGGGGTATACATTATTTTTCTTATTTCCGCTCAAAAAAAAAAATAGATTGTTGGTACTCGTTAGAACCGCCTCAATAACCCTAAGTATTAAGACGGACAGTCCTTTGAATTCAGTGTAGACCCAGATCAGGCCTTCGCTGCCCACATATGCTCGAAGACACGCTTTCGCATGACGCGGCCTAATCATACAATAAAGGTATCAATGTTTATTAAAGGATGTCTACTATTTCATATGATCAAGGAACATATAAACAGACAGACAGACGGACGCTTTTGTTTGAATATTTTAAGCCAGTTAAGTTTGATTTGATTCTTAAAATTTAAAATCCATTCATGGTATCTTTCCTTACATGTTGATTAATTAAAGCATATTATTCCACGTCATATCGATATCGAATCAATCAAAATAAGCCGCGCCACGGTCAAATTGCGTTTAGGACGCATGTCAACATCTAATGCCTAGAACAGCCTGTGCAGCATCGCATCTTTGTGTTTCGGCAGGCCGACATTACGAAAACATGCCTATTCAAATATATTGAAAATTTTACCACCCAAAAATTAAAATTTTCAGATAAAAATTGTGATATTTTTCATAATTCTGCTCAAAACATAGATTGTGGGTACTCGTTAGAACCGCCTCGCCGAGGCGGTTCTAACGAGTACCCACAATCTATGTTTTTTTAGCAAAGTAAGAAAAATAATGTATACCCCTGTAAACCCGAGTTTTACTGTATAAAAGTAGGGTTTAAGGGGTTCTAAATTACATAGGCGCGTTTTCGTGATGGGCAGGACACTTTTGTTTCGCGGCGAAAGGAATCACAACACCGCAAATACCAAAAGCTGATTTTTTGTTTGTATCTTTCCAGTACATGTTAAGTGCTATTAAGCTTGATCATAGAATACACAACGGATAACGTTGTTTTGCTTATCTAATCGATCTTTATTGAACATGATATAATTACCGTAATAACCATAAGAATTTGGACAGACAGGCCTGCGCAAACAATGTGGACCCAGATCAGACTCCTCAAAATGCGGCGTCTGATCGGTGTCTATACTGTTTGCCATTCTGTCCAGCATTTTTATACAGATCAACAGTGAGTAAAATGGATTCCTTTTTTTTTTCATTTTTAGGACAAGTATGGTAAGGAAATAATGTTCCCAATATTTAGTGTTAATACGGTAGGTTAAATCAGATGGAATCTGTCATACACAATATAGATAAGTAAAACGGAGTACGTACAAAAAAAAAAAAAAAATGGCAAATTCTACAGAAATGCTGAAGGCGGCCACTCAGATCAGATTGTACATCAACAGCGACCCACCTTTGTGGTTAGGTTAGTTACTAGTAGATTTATAGTGTCCAGATTTCCTTCAATGAGACATTGACGCCATACCAAATAATCACACCTGTGTAAAGATTTCTTAAGACGATGCCATTAGCCGCGTAAGTGATTTTTTTTTTTTTTTTTTTTTTTTTTTTTTTAAACTCGTAAGGGGTAGCCGGTGGTTATGCACCGAAAACCATTACGCGAACTTCCGGTCATGACTTGCGAGACATCAAAATGTCAACAAACGGGTAAGGTCTCCTGATTTATTGATTATTAGTCAATTTCATAGACATATTTTGAAAATAGGACAATGATATTCCCAAGAACATTCATTTCTGCGTCGAAAAAGATAGGTGCGGCTTGTAAAAACATAAGGCTAATTTTCAATTTAATTTCATCCGGAGAAGAGTAGTCCGATATTCCTGTTTTGACTTTTTTCCAGTGTTAAATGGGGTTGGGGTGGTATTTTCAGTTATCTGGGCTATGAAATACTTGTTTAACATATCAAATAAGACGCATTGTAATCTACTTCTACGTTGAAATACATAAGATGCTTAATTTCCTAAGCATGTTTTTCCGGGGACTGAAATATTTATGCCGAATTTGATTTACGAGGCCGATTACCCCGAACGCAGACAAGGAAACCTATACATCACAAAGCAAATTTGCGGCAGTAAAATGAAACTTCTATATGAATTTGCTCATTTCAGATTCAAATGTATGTAAACGTGTCACATCAAAACCCTACTGACACATGCTGCCTCCTTTGCAAAACCTTTCCTTGGTGTTAGATTGTTTATACGTAAATGGAATATTTTGAAACTATTTTCGTCTAAAATCTGCATGTTTTATATGCGGAGCATTCTGGTAATGGCTAATGTTCTCATAAGGGATAATTTGGCCTTCTAATTAGACATCTGACAGGTGGCTTTCCTGTACCAGTAAGAGTTAATACCCCTGTAAGGGGTAATCTGCATCGTAAGACATATTAGGCACAAATATGTCTGTCACCGGAACAAATATTTGGGAAATTTAGTATTTTAGGTATTTCAACGTAGGCGTAGGTAGCAGTACGTCTTATTTGATATGTTAAATCAGTATTGCATTGCCCAGATACCTGAAAAATACCTTCATTTTGCATTGGAAAAAAAAGTCAAAACAGGAATATCGGACTACTCTTCTCTGGGTGAAATTTAATTATAAATTAGCCGCTCGGTTTTTAAGCCCACACCCATATTTTTCGACACAGAAATGAAAGTTGTTGGGAATAGCATTGTGCAATGTTTCAAAATATGTCTATGAGATTCAATGACACAAGGGAACTTACCTGTTTGTTGACATTTTGATGTCTCTCAATTCATGGCCGGAAGTTCGCGTAATGATTTTTAGTGCATAACCACCGGCTACCCCTTCCGAGATTACCAGGTATGATATACTGCTATATGATGTCTGCCTGATAATACCGTGTAATTTGTAGAGTGATTGTAGAACAACAACAACCTTGCAATGTAACAACCATCATCTGGTATTGCTTGAAAATAAAAAAGCAACAACAACAACAGCAACAACAAAAAGACAACAAAAACAAATGGTTGCGAGGAAACGTACCTTTTGACATATGCGCCCAAAGAAGTCTCAGATCAGCCTGCGCGTCTGCACAGTCTGATCAGTCTTAATTAACCGCATAAAGAAGTTCTGTGTCCTTGGCTATCTAAATGTATCAAGGGAAGATGCTTATTAGACTGTGAATGCGCAGGCTGATTTGAAACTTCGTTGGGCGCACAAGCACGTGTAACTATCTTTGCGTTAAATAACACGCATACACACAGGCATTGGCGCACGTTCAAGAATCCCACCGTCACCGAGTACTCATACATGTATCAGGCGATGAAGTACAACATTTGATTAAACAGTATTAAATCTATTATAAACTTGAGCTTCACGTCTCAACCAGCCAAGTAAACATATTAAGCATAGATAATAAAACTGAATCTATATTATTAACTCTTCTCTTGCTGAACACGACATGCCCTCTTTTAGCAAACAGTGTAGATCCAGATCAGTTGGCTTCTAAAGAAGCCAACTGATCTGGATTTGCACTGTTTGTCATTAAATATGTGAATTTCTATCAAAAACCTGGATCAAGTAATCTGATTGGCTAGAAATTAGAAGTGGGCATGGCATCTTAATTCATTCAGCATGACAAGGGTTAAGTAATAATCTTAACCTCAACGTGAGAAAATGTACTCAGTCTGATTAGAATTTTCACTGGACATATTTTGGATAGCCAACGATGCACAGTTTCTTCATGTGGACAACGGAGACACTGATCAGGCTGCGCGGTAGCACAGGCTGATTTCAGTCTTCGTTGGGCACACATGTAGAAGGTATGTTTTCTAACTAGCTGCGACACATCTATTTCTTTTGATCTAAGTGCTATAATAGGTTACTCACACGAGTATTAGATTTGAGACCCCATGCGCAGCCATCATCCAATATAGGTCTAAGGTTTCGCGCTTATAAACTGGTTTAAGCTCCCCAATAATTTTACTGCTGCCATTTCCAAGGCGGTTCCTCTGTTGGAGTTCTTCTTAGATCTTTCGTCCGTTATCGGAAAATAGCGGCTTTATTTGTTCATTGTTTTGTTCCTCGCCTCTTCTTCTGGCGTCGAGGTTATAAACCTATTTTCGTGCTAAGCTCAGCTGAGCATGAAATTTGTCCTGCTGATAAATCTCAAAATACAAACAATTGCAAAGTCTTTCTGTTTCATTTCCTTTGGGATCATTGGACCCATTCTGGTATCCTTGAACATGTAGTTCTGCTCATGTATACGCTAGAGGGCGTAAGCAGTGTTGCAAACTTCATTACTATTTACGAAGAGTCTCAACAAAAACCGAGACTCCCATTTTCTAATTTGTAATGTTTTCTTTGTTTCCAAAGGTAACCTTTTTATGTTTATTTTTTACTTAAACATAGCTAAGCAGGAAATTTTGTCTGCTAATATATATGAAAATGTCAACTATTGTTGGCATTTTCATGTTTATTAGCAGAGAAATTTTTCATGCTCATCTGAGGTGAGCACTGAAAAAAATACCCTAAGGGCCTGGTATCGTTATTTATTTATTTATTTATTTATTTATTTATTTACTTATTTATTTATTTTTAATTAATACACAAATCTAAGACTTCTTAATTGACTATAACATTTAGAAACAAATGCAAATTACGTGAATATTTTGACATCATTTTATTGCAAAACCTAAAGCGCCAACAACAACTTATGCTAATACCAATATTCTAACGTCGTTTCACTTAAGTGTCATTTATATTTTCTGCTCGGCTCATTCTGAGAAATTTTGGAAATGAAACACTGCTTAATTCTTGGATATTGTGCATAAGCCTTGCTGCATATAGACCACAATATCAGATAATGTAATTTCGGACATGTGGGCCAAGTGAAACATCAGATTAACCTGTGCATTTGCTTAGCGTGATCAGACTTTTTTTCTGGGCGCTTCTTGGATAGCCAAGAAAGCAAAATTTCTTAATGCGGGAACAAGGACACTGTTTTGAGTCTTAGTTGAACGCGGCGCACATGTCAGAAGGTACATGTACGTTTTCTCACGTTGCGGCTTATATTATAAATCTTCGATATAATCAAGTCTGCTATTGTTTTTACATTTCTATAGACTGCTTCTTGCTTCAGAGCATTGTATGTGCTTTTTTCCCATCATCACGAAAACATACCTATATAATTTTGACCCCCTTAAACTCCACTTTTATATAGTAAAACTGGGGTTAGAGGCGGTTCTAACAAGTACCCACAATCTATGTTTTGAGCAGAAATTTGAAAATTATCAGATTTTTTTTATCTGAAAATTTTCAGTTTTTGGAGGTGAAATTTTCTATATATTTGAATAAACGTATTTTCGTAATGAAATATTTTCATTGATAACATAAACATAAGTACATGTAAATAGCGGGCTTAAAAAAAAAAAAAAAAAAAAAAAACACCTACAGAGGTGTCAAAATTAAAAACGGTGACAGACGTTATATATTTCGACGTATGTATGGCAGGATATAAAACAAAGGAAACGAAAGTTTCAAATTGTTCAATCATCCATCCGAAATTTAGCTACTACCCATATTGATTTTGTAAATCGATTCACACTGTGACTTATTTTCTGCGTTATGCCGTTAAAACTGGAAGATATTTTTGAGTAATACTATCGATTCACAAATGGATTTGTTCGAATTGTAGGCAATAAAAATCGGTTATGAGTTATGTTGTGTCATTACGGCACCTCTTTAATTTGTGTTTGCCTGTTTCAACTAAATGTCTTTCGATTTTTAGAAACAGTTTAAGTATGAAAAAATCGCCGGAAGCTCTACGTCAAATTATTCTCCACTTTGAAGACAAATTATTGTTATTATTATTATTTTTTTTTTTTCAATCTTATTTCTTCATCTTCGCATTGGAATTCATATATCTTTTTTAAATACTTCCTAGGTTCAGTGACCGAATTCTTGTTTTCTTTAGATGCATTATGTACTCCAGATAAGATTAAGTATGGTATTCATATTACAAATATACACAAGGAGGCGTTAGCTAGTAGCTCCAGATATATGCTATTTTATTATTAGAGCCGTCTCGGCAATACGTGGGGCACATACAAGATTACATATGCGCCCAGTGAAAACACAGATCAACCTGCGCCTCCGCGCAGTCTGATAAGAAACCTCACAGGCACTCTGTGGATGACCTAGGATCAAAATGTGTTAAAAAGGACAGTGAGGACTGATCAGCCTGCCAGAACCAAGGTTGATCTGAGTGTTCGCTCAAAGGGCGCACATGCAATCTTGTAAGAAACTACTGCTGTTGTTGTTCAGTTTTATATTTCAGTGCAGGGGCTCCCAGGGTACGAAACCATACATGTATCAGGCACAGCCCCTGCACCTGCGTCAGTATGTCGTCAATCATCCGTAAACAACAAAATGTAAAACAACATTTATTGTTAATTGTCACTGCATAATGTTAATTGCTTCAATGTATCTTGCTCGAAATTTGCCATTATGTATACATGTCGGTTGTTTTTGGGAGAAGAACTATATAAGCACTTGTGCTTTCGTTCTAATCCCAATTTGTATAATTACTTGCATCATGTTGTAATGATATTTTTGCTATAATAAAATATGTTTTAACCAATCGTCCGTTATTTAAGTTTTGCCGTCCGCCTTCCTTGCGGTAGTCGAGTCGGGAAGAGGATAAGGTGGTGAATCATATACGACTGTGCAAGGTCTGGCTCCGAGGTTATAAAACTTTTTTTTTTTCGTGCTCAACTCAGCTGAGCGTGAAATTTTCTCTGCTAATAAATATAAAAATGCCAACAAAAGTTGGCATTTTCATATTTATTAGCAGAGAAATTTTCATGCTCAGCTATGTTAAGCCAGGAAGAGTTTGCATTTGTTAGTAATTTATTTCATATGTTGTTGAAGCAACCTTGTATTTGCTTGATGCTGAATAAATATACATTGTATTATTAGCAGGACATATTTCATGCTCAGTTGAGTTGAGCATGAAAAATATTTTATAACCTCGGGGCCTGGTTGTAAGAAATGTTGTGCCCGGCATAATTTATATAGTGTACATGTACATGGACAAATACGGAATATGCGGTCAGGTTTGGTAGAATGTGACATCTATGAATGAAGAAACCTGGAACAAACATAATAAAGAAGTAAAAAATGAAACTGTTTTTTTTTTTTTTTTTTTTTTTTTTTTTTTTCATTTTCCATTACCAGATTTAACGTCCTTTGACGTTAATATGAAAAATCTGTCAAGAAAAAGCCTGGCACTTTGGTAGTAAATGAGTTACAAAAGGACCAAGATTTTATACCGAACTATCCAAGTAGCGGACAATCAGGTATTTCATATCCAACAAACTCTGTTCCTTAACTGACCTGCGCGGAAATCGTGCCGGTCTCTTAATATAGCCTTGGATTTTTATATATGGTAGACTATTCGATTAGCTCACTAAGGACTTTTTATATTTTCCGGCAAATATATAAAAAAAACATCTTATAATAAACTGAGTTATAAACAGATTTATGTCTGTTTCATTTTCATTTCAATCAAGAAATTTCATAAAACTTAGTAAAAGCAAACATTAAAAAATCACATTGTTGTTGTTTTTACCTTTTACACTGAAAATTTATTAAACTTTAGTATACCCTTGTCCCATAGCTCTATGTAAACATGAACAAGATTTGCGCCAGTACTTAGACGTTTACGTCTAAATATTTTGTCTTATCTGTTTATTATGAACCTAAACGTTTACCAGTGTAGTAGTACAGTTTTAATAAAAGCGTCGCAAACATTTTTATCAACGTAAGCATAATACGTAAACAACGTCAAGAAACGATGTCATTCAGACAGTTTATTAGCAACTTCGACGCATTTTCATTACATTATGGCAACATGATCCTGCCAAATTCAACGGAATTCAGTTAGACAAGTTTCTGTCCCTTTCTGAGCATAGTGCGCCAAAATAAAACAAAAAAGCAATAACGCGGGAAGCAATCTATAATTACAGTTCCGACACAGTAAAATAATTCACAACTTACTTACATCATATCACAAAGTGAATTACAGTAAACGACTAACTGAAAATTCCCTACTGGACTGCTAGATATATAATAAAAGCCACTCCGGCATTTTCGAGTTCATATAATTCAGGTAAACAGTAACCGGAACATTTTATTTGATGGTCTGTACATCATTAGATTGCAGACAATAATTTGAATTTCCATTATGCAGATAGGAACTCTGCACTTTTCATACCGAGAAGCACGCACAAAGTAATTGTTTTAAGCGAGGCTGAGACGGAAGCTGATCAGTTTTGACTGGATTTTGGCTTTTATTGCATCTTTAATGAGTCGGATTTCACACAATGAGTAGCATCCGCCTGTCCTCCGGGAACAATGACTCCCCTTAGTAAATAAAATAACTTGCGATCAAAACAACAATCGGAACAAACTAAATGACCAAGACACATTAAGATTACTTGACCGAGTTCTCATAATAATGTCAGAGACTTAGACAACAAATAAAATCACCTCAATCCTTTCAACCTTGAAGTGGACGAGTCCAGGATCTCAAAAATGAATGTCGCATAGACAAAACTCTAAAACAAAATGCCAGACAGTACAGTGGCAAACTTGAAAGGCAAACATTGTAGATCATTATCATCTGTATCTAAACTGTTTACAAAACCTGTTTTTCTAGTCTACAGCGTTGAAAGTGACAAGATTAAACGACGGCCTGCGTAAGCATTGTGGTTCAAACCATCGATCGTTTCATTGGGCACGTAGTCGAAAGGTTATATATTCAGCTTCTGTTTATCTTATTTGAATGAGGTGTCCAATCTGTTGAGCCTTTGCCCATAAATGGTGCCAGTGAACTAGTGGCACGACCACATAATAGGTAGACGACATGAACCTACAAACATTTAGATACTAACCCTTGTACTGCTGAACCCGGATAAACCCTGCCTTTGCAAACAGTGTAGCTCTAGGTCAGTTGGCTTATGAAGTCAACTGATCTGGATCTGCACTGTTTGCCATTAAGTATGTGAATTTGTAGCAACAATCCAGACAAGTTATCTGATTGGCATAAAATTAGAAGTGGGCGTGGCATCTTAATTTATTCAGCAGGACAAGGGTTAATGTGACTGGATACACTTAGTAGATTTTCTACTAGCTTTTGACAAGGGAGACAACATTTGTGATTTCATGTTTGCTACTCTACACATCGAGCCTCTTCTGAAATGGGATCTGCGCAGAAAGTTAACAATTACGGAGCGGTTTTCTGTGTAGAGTATATCCCTTTTTAGATGGAGGCAAAATAAATGTTAACAGAATTAAAACGGCTAAAAGTGTATCAATGGTCAATTGTTTAGTAGTTTTGTCTTTTATTTTTTATTTCATTTTATTTAATTTCTTAGAATGTCTAATTATGCTCTGTGTGTGTGTGTGTGTGTGTGTGTGTGTGTGTGTGTGTGTGTGTTTTAATTGGACAAGCGTTTAAAGAATCGCTTGAGCCAGACGAAAAAAAAAAAAAAGAAAAGAAAACAAAACCACTCATTTATTTATTTATTTATTTATTTTTATCAAAAACTACTCGCTGTCTTTGTTGACAAATATGGGTTATTCCAATTACACAACAACTGTTTCAAATATGTTTTTTTTTTCTATATTAATTATCGTGGTTGTAAAATAAAAGTCAAAAAGGGTTGCCTTTGGAAACAAAGAACACACAAAATCACGAAAATCGGAGACTCGGTATGGTTTAGTCTCTTCATATGCAACACTGTAGTTTGAGAGCCTGCATACGCCCCCTAGCGCCGGCTTAAGCGGTATTCTATTTTCAAAATAACTAGGATGGGCTCAACAGTTCAGGAACTTTATAAATAGTATGATACTGACTGACCATGGTACAATTATGCAAAGAATCCCATACTGAAGGAGAACAGCACCGGCAGCTGTAAGAAACTAGATAAGCATTATTATCACAGTGTTACAATTTTGCTCCATTAGATATATACAAACATCACGTAGAAAAGTATGCCAAAATCCTAGCACGTAATCTTGACAAGTATTTGTGAGCCGCAACATATGAAAATGTACTTCAGTATGTGTGTGAAAGGCGACGGCTCAGATAAGCCATCCCATCCGCACAACGTCTACCTGAAGAGCACTTGGACATACTTCGCTTTCGACAGTACGCACAGTAAAGACTGATTACAGTACCTTCTTTGCCAAGAGCACCATTCTCACTAAAGTTTCTAGTTGAAACAGGCATATTCAGGAGCATACATTATTAGGCTGATGTTCAGAATTTTCTATGTTTTTTTTTTTTTTTTTTTTTTTTATGTGTGTATCATTTCATTCCTTTGAACTGCATATGTGTATCGTTATTTGTTTAATCCATTACGAAAACAAACCTATTCAAATATATTGAAAATTTTACCACCCAAAAATTAAATTTTTCAGATAAAAAATTCGGATATTTATCATAATTCTGCTAAAAACATAGATTGTGGGTACTCGTTAGAACCGCCTCGCCAAGGCGGTTCTAACGAGTACCCAAAATCTATGTTTTGAGCAGAAATAAGAAAAATAATGAATACCCCTGTAAACCCCAGTTTTACTATATAAAAGTGGGGTTTTAGGGGGTCAAAATATATAGGTGTGTTTTCGTGATGCCTTTCAACCGCGCATACCAAAACAGATACCTGTGCACAGTGTAGATCCAAATGAGACGACTCGTAACGATCCCAACCGTCTCATCAGGATCTACACTGTTTTCTGTTCTGTTTTTGATTACACGCTGAATTAATGCTGAGACCTTTTTTTTGCATCAGTGGACATCACGAAAACACGCCAATATAATTTTGACCCCCTTAAACTCCACTTTTATATAGTAAAACTGGGGTTTACAGGGGTATACAATATTTTTCTTATTTCTGCTCAAAACATAGATTGTGGGTACTCGTTAGAACCGCCTCGACGAGGCGGTTCTAACGAGTACCCACAATCTATAATTTGAGCAGAAATATGAAAAATATCAGGATCTTTTATCTGAAAATTTTCAATCTTTATGGTGATAAAATTTTCAATATATTTGAATAGGCGTGTTTTCGAAATGACATGTCTAAATTCAAGGATGAAACGGTAAATAACCGCACTTTCTTCATTTTACCGCATTTTTTGCTTTTCTAAAAGTATAACATAGTGAATGTTAACATATCACTGATGTAGGTCTTTGCTTATAGTATATGTCCTGAAACACCTTTTTGCCTGACACGGTCAATCTAGTAAATTGTGTGCATTTTCCCCGTCAAATTTGTTTCCATTAAACACAAATAAAACATTTATCGCTATTCTATAGAAAGTTTGCAGTTTGTTGTATAAATGATCTGACGTTTAAGTGAGGTGAATGGTACTCTTGGCAAAGAAGGCAATGGACCAAAGAGCTCTGATATGCCCCAAAATTTATTTGTCCTGTATACTTGATATATTCAAATTTAAATGACCTTTCCGAGCAATAAAGACACTCACAGGAAGAAGGACACTATCATGTGAAACTTTCCGTTCCAGACTAGCTTGTTCCGGCCAATTCAGTAGAACTCACCAGTCTCCCTCATATAAATTGGGGGAAAAAATCTCAAAAATCTCTATGATCACAAAAAAGCAGAAAATATCAAGTCTACTATAGAAAAAGCGTGCGCGCACATTTTACAGACTCCGTTCGGCACTATCGTCAGCTGCAGTGAATATAAACCGATTCAAAAAGGAATGACCACTAAGATTAATGAACATACGCACAAGACTGTAAACACCTGAATGCCACTTTTTTTTGACAAATCTAACTACTCATTACGAAAACACGCCTATTCAAATTTATTGAAAATTTTAAAACTCAAGAAGGAAAATTTTCAGATAAAAATTCTGATACTTTTCATATTTCTGCTCGACACATACATTGTGGGTACTCGATAGAAAATTCTGATATTTTTTCATATTTTTGGTCGACACATAGATTGTGGTACTCGTTAGAACCGCATTGACGAGACGGTTCTAACGAGTACCCACAATCTATGTTTTTGAGCAAAACATAAGAAAAATCAAGTTTACCCCTGTAAACCCCAGTTTTACTATATAAAAGTGGGGGTTAAGGGGTCAAAATAATATACGCGTGTTTTCGTGATGTTTCGTCCAATTAGGTCTCATCGGTGGCCTTCATATACATTTTTCAAAACTCCAAGACTGAACTACTCTCAACTATTTACACAAATCAAAGTATCTCATATAGACTTCCGAAAATTTAGTGGGTTTACAATGTACACGATACGCGATCACCAAGTATCTCAGTCAGACATTAGACTTTTTTTATGAAGTATACATTCCACAGCTTTTCTAAACCGGTGCATTTGCTGTTGTTGCGGCTTGTTTAGTGCATTGCGAAGCGTTTTCGTGGATCGATTTGAAATTTACTTTGATTTAAGATTTAAGAAGAATGCTAGCTGGGTTGCAGGTTTCGGGCTATCATCCACCTAACATATTACAAACACCATACCATTATTACGCTAATGCCAATCGAGTCTAGCTGATGGCAAATTAACGTTGAGAGGATGCTTGATTTATAGACACTTCACTCTAAGAACCTTAATGCTTCCGTTAGGTGTAATAAAACAAAATCAGCGACAGAAAGCGCTTGCACCGAGTAATACACGGTAATGACATGCGAAAATGTCTTTGTGGCCGAATGTGCGGAGAGCGAAGACCCAAAGCTGCCCATGTTTTCACACTCTGTTATGCATTCGTTGTTCGCTTACTGAGTCGATCACTGGGTACGGTCGAATGCATCTATAGCAAACAGTTAACCCTTGTCATGCTGAATAAATTAAGATGCCACACCCACTTCTAATTTCTAGCCAGTCAGATTGCTTGATCCGGGTTTTTGATAAAAAATCACATATTTAATGACAAACAGTGCAGATCCAGATCAGTTGGCTTCTGAAGAAGCCAACTGATCTGGATCTACACTGTTTGATAAGACAGGGCATGTTGTGTTCAGCAAGAGAAGGGTTAAGTAATGGATGCATAGGATAATCGGATCTAATGCTCTAATACAGCTTTCGCTTGACTTGGTCTAAATATAAATGTACTACATGTCTGTAGTTTTGCCAAGGTGTTATGATGCAGTAATGCGGATTGAAAAGCGTTTTTGTTTAAACAACTGCATTATCAAACGACTGATTGTAATTCTTTTGCCGTTCCGCATTTCACAAAGTCCGCCCCAGTATGTATATAGATGCCTTCATTGTCCTCAAAACACTTCTATGGACCCTCCATAATCAATATATACATGTAACGTACAATGCATTCAAGCGCCTCTTCAGTCGAAAGTGCATATTTCTCCTAATCCAACTATTTCCGTAAAGAGGTTGAGCTTCCTTGATGCTTCTGCAATGCGTCATGCGATTCAAAAGAGTGGTGGAGAATTTATTGCTGCCTGTCAGTTGTATATGTTTAACGTTTAGCATGCTGAGTAAAAGTTTCAGCAGACAACATGTTGAAATAGTTTTCTTTTCCCCCCCCAGAAAATAGGCATTGGCATTTCATGCAAATTGTCTCAACAGCAGACAATTTGCATGAAATTGTAAAGACCATTTTCTTGGAAAATAAAATATCATTAATTTGTAGTATGCTAAGTTAACCCCAGAGAGTGGTGTATAATAAGTTGCGTAAAAATTGGCTATGACGTGCACATAATAATTAGATAGGAAATGCACATCAATCATTGCACATTATTTAAAGGTTGCCGGGGAAAAACAAGTATAATGTCATACGCAAACGGTGAAGGTCAGACCACTATTCGCGCAGAAAATTAGTATTATTACTTTGCAGATTTTAGTTTTAGAATCTCTATTTAGCTTTAAACAGATATCGAGGCCAAGTAATATCATTAGATATGTTTTTAGTATTTATTTTAATTATTCTAAATTATGTCCATGTAAACTACGAGTTTCTGCAAATACTTATGTATTTTGTGTATTCCTATCATGCACTTGTTTGTCAGCATCAAGTGCCATTGTATGTTATAAAGATGGCAACTACTAGATGGACAGTGGTTGATCAATGCGACAGCAATTTATATAGCAAAATTCATAAGCTGTGTTTGAAACATAAACCAATTGATTTAAACTTTACAAATGTTCAGACATGCCCATTCTTGTAACAAATATTAATGGATTAAAAAACCTTCTAAGAATATAGAGGTCATGAACGAAATACTAGACATCCACTAAACTAAACATTTATGGATTGAATATGATCGAAGAATAGAATTCATGAATGAAACATTAGATATCGAGCAGACTACCTGAATATTGATGGGTTAAGCTATGTTCGAAAAAAGAGAGGTCATGAATGAGAAATGACGATCAGTATCTTTTAATCTAACGCGAACAAATTAGCAAATTACTTCTGCCGATTTAGATCAGAAGATAATATCTACTTAACCCCAGCTAATATTCTACTTAAACCTATATCGGACCGTTATCTGTCCAATATAGGTTTAAGTCGAATGTTATCGGTCCGATATAGGTTTAAGTCGAATGTTATCCCAGCGGGCACATGACGTAAATATAACGTCGCCTAAACGTCGATGCAACGTCATGACGTCATGACGTTGCATCGACGTTGAGGCGACGTTATATTTACGTCGTCATGACGTTGCATCGACGTTGAGGCGACGTTATATTTACGTCATGTGCCTGCCGGGATCGGTCCGATATAGGTTTAAGTCGAATGTTATCGGTCCGATATAAATTTAACTAGACTGCTAACTGGGGTAATTTACATTCTTGATCTATATGTTCGTCAACTATAAAATCTGAATGCTTCCATGTGTTGATATTCGTAAAATGCTGAGTGAATGGCAAATGGTGTAGACCTGATTAGCAACTGCTTGGTCTACACGCTTTGCTCTTCTGATTACACGCTGCATTATGTGGCGTTTGAACTGAATCAACACAGTTTGCTCCGGCCTGTATGTCCGAATGTTAACACGGAGAACAAGACCCTGAAAAATAGCTTATTTAGTGTAGCCGTATATGATGCGTCGAAGACATACCAGCAGCGAAAACTAAAAAGAGGCAGACAAGGTCAAATCTGAAAAAAAAATGGTAAAAAAGTAGTTTTGTCTTTAGATTAAAGAGCAACAGACACAGTCACAAAACCTCATGAAACGTCCTATTAATAAGTATAATGCATAAAAAGCAGTGCCGCACGTTATTAACAGCCGTGCATTAACCGGCGGAAAGCCGTCTATTAACAAGGCAATTCACGCGCTGTTAATACACGGCTACGCAACTTTCAATATGATCGTACCGGGGCCACAGAATTGCTGCCGTCACGAGATGTGTAGTGCGTTCGCGAGACATCGGTGAAAAGGCGAAACAAAATAGTGCAAGAAATAACGCGAAATATAGCAGTTTTTATGCAATAATAGCGATCGAACATGGTTTTTCAATGCACTAACATCCGCCAGGTCCCTTGGGAGGTGTTGAAAACCGCGGCCTTCGGCCTCGGTTTTCAACACCTCGCACGGGACCGGGCGAATGTTAATGCATGAAAAAACATATTTGATCCCTATAATGATACAATAATGTTAGTTGCCGACAGAGCTATTATGATCCATGACAAGCAAAAACTATTTTATTTATCGCGTATGCTCAACGGCATTATTAAGTGCGCACGAACTCATTCGGGTGATCGCGTCCACGTTTCCAGGTGAACCACTTTACGCATTTTTAAGGGAATGTGTTGTTTGTGTCCCCTTCTGTAAATGGGTCTACTCTATTAGAAAACTTTTACAGAAGTGCTTTGTATGCAGTACAGCAAACAGGAAGTCACAAAAGTCGTTTCCCTTGGTGGTAATGACAGGCAATCAATTGTTCAGTCCCCTTAATGAATTATATACAAGCAAATTATATAGATAGACCGTGAGCGGACAATGAACATATGTATGTATGCCGTTAATGTGCCTACATTGTTTTTCATGTTCATATTTTATCCAGACGTTTGTGGTTATCCCTACAGAGTGAGCGTTCTACTTAACCCATTGTATTCCGGAGAACCCTAAAAGGGTAACTGGCGAACAGTGCAGATCCAGATCAGACACCGCCTCTTATAATGGTGTCCACTGTTTGTAAATAGTTCAACCATTTTTCTCTAAGAATATCTAAATCACATAGCCTGACATACCTAAAATCAAAATTAAAAAAAACAACAACAACAAAAAACAACAGAATCTTCCAATATATAGTGTGGGAGAGTAAGCCATATCGGACCCTTACGGGCCGGATACAGATTTAAGCAGAAATGTAATTTTCGTCGGTTGATTGCAAAGAATTAGACGTAAAATTAATTTCCCCTGTTTAGTCAGCACACCCCTGACTAATATAGATGGCGTTTATGTATGCAAAGGTTTTCGTTCGAGGTCCTGGGAACTTGATGTGATGCCAAGTTTCATTCAGCCTCACGGTGCAGCCGACTGTAGACGCAATTACGTTATAAGCTTTTATTTTGTTTTTCATCAATATGGCGGAAAACTTAAATACATTGGAAATAAATGAAACATTAAAACAGTTGTTAAGTGAAGTTAAAGGACAAAAACAAGAATTGAATAGCCTAAAAGAAGAAGTTAGAGGTACATCAGTGTCTGTCTCTTCAGAAGTGAAAAAACTAAAAAAGGAAAAAGAGCTTAAATGGCGTTTTGAAGGACATAAGATTCAATTCGTATTTAACACGGAATTGGAAGATGGGCTTAAACAAGCTCTTTGGGCTTATAATAATAAGAAGGGAGATTATTTGATGGAACTTTTGAATGAGCTGCTTGACAAAATCAAGGAAAGGAACAAATTTATCCGTATTGCGGATTCTTCCGAAGGGGGCTGGGAAACTGTGAGACAATATGAAAGCAACCCCCTGGCTAGCGATTCCGAAGATGAGTCGCGTATTAGGAGAGCGGAAGCTCAAGCAATAAGGAAGAAGAAGACGAAAAGACTAGCAGGTACAACAAGGCTAGGCCATTTTTTCCTAACACTACTAGTTCTTTCGGTGCTGCAGCGCCAGCAGGGGCATCTTCCTTTCTATCATCGGGACGAAATCCAGTCTTACCAACATTTCAAGTCAGATAGGATCATTCCTTTCGTCCCTACCCAAGTACATCAACACAGGGACCATTCACCGGAGCCTGTTTCGCCTGTGGCGATTTCACTCACTTCAGGAGAAACTGTCCCTTCGTTGGAGCTGAGCAACATAACTCCACAGCCGTCAAGAAGTGACTTTGATCAGATAGTCCACGTTGACAGGAACGCTAAAACATTTAAAGATGAGTATTTTTCTGATATTTATTTTGATACAAATTCCGATTTAACACATGATTTCTATGAATATGAGCAAGGGCAAAAAGACATTATTGTTAAAGGGCGTTTAAAGGCAAATATACAGTTTTGGAAAAACATAAATGCAAATTCATTTGTTATAGATACTATTGAGGATGGTTATAAAATTCCATTCTTTTCCAAACCGTCATCCTGTTTCATGAAGAATAATAGATCAGCACTGTCGGAATATGATTTCGTCTCTGGTGCAATTCAAGATTTACTGCAGAAGGGTTTAATTGAAAAATGTGGGTCAGCGCCTTATGTAGTTAATCCACTGTCTGTTTCGATTCCTAGTAACGGTAAAAAACGTTTGATTTTGGATTTAAGGACCGTAAACAGACATATCTGGAAGCAGACTGTGAAATATGAAGATCTCAGAATTGCGTTGTCATATTTAGAGTCAGGGGACTGGATGATCAAATTTGACATACATTCTGCTTATCATTTTATTGATATATATTATCCACATACTACATATTTAGGTTTCTCATGGCCTAATGATCAAGGAGACACTTGCTATTACACTTTCTTAGTTCTTCCTTTCGGTATCCGGTCAGCACCTTATCTGTATTCTAAGGTTACTCGTCCACTGATTGCAAAGTGGCGGGGCGAAGGGAAAAGGGCGATAATGTATCTTGATGATGGGTTCGCTTGCGGAAAAGGAAATGAATATATGCAGAGAGTGTCTAGTGACATTAAAAATGATTTATTGTTGTCCGGTTTTGTTCCGAAAGTGGACAAGTCCTGTTGGGAACCAGTGCAGCAGCTGACATGGCTTGGTGCTGACTTGGATTCAGAACAGTTTTCTATCAGTATTCCATCTAAGAGAATAGAGAAATTACTTGAATGCATGCAGCGTTTGCAGGGTAGCATTATAAACAATAAACATGTGCAGGTTCGCTCGGTCGCTAGTGTAGTGGGTCAAATTATATCGATAGGTATTGTTGTTGGTAGCGTAAGTCAAATCATGACAAGGAGTTTGAGCATAGATATATTGAATGCTCGTACGTGGAATTCATATATCAAACTGTCCTCGGAAAGCATGGAGCAGCTTCTTTTTTGGCAGAGGAATATTACCAAGATTAATTCTAGGAGGTTAAAAGAAATTCATGTAACGTCAAAGTTGGTTTATTCAGATGCCAGTGGAACAGGCTATGCGGGTTATGAGGTACATACAATTAATGGTGTTGCGCACGGTATGTGGTCTCCTGAAGAGAGCTGTCAATCCTCCACATGGAGGGAGTTAGTTGCAGTTCAAAGAGTGTTGAAATCACTCAAGAACAGTTTGGCAAATCATAGGGTCAAATGGTTTACTGATAATAAGAACGTGTGTAGTATAGTTCAGAAGGGATCCATGAGGCCATTCCTGCAGGAAATAGCCTTGGACATATTCAGTTTTTGCAGCCGTCACTGTATTTCTATTGAACCCGAGTGGCTAGCTCGGAAGTTAAACGAAAGGGCCGATTCCTTATCTCGTGTGGTCGATAAGGATGACTGGGGTATCAGTCATGAGTTGTTTCAGTCATTACAAAATAGATGGGGCAAGACGGAAGTAGACTGGTTTGCTTCCAGTCACAATGCAAAACTTCCTCATTTTTACTCCCGCTTTTGGGAAGAAGGGTCGGCAGGTGCTGATGCCTTTACAGAGAATTGGGGAAAGGTTTTTGGCTTCTTTAATCCCCCTATTTGCTTAATTACGCGCGTTATAAAGCAGGTGGAACAACAACGTGCGTCTGGAATAATGGTTATTCCTTTCTGGAAATCGGCGCCGTTTTGGCCCCTAATTCACTCAAATAAGGAAGGGTTTATTTCTAACGTTGTCGACTGGGTCGACCTTCCAACTTCTAAGCGATTTTACTCGGCATGCAAAAACGGGTTGGGAATGTTTGGCAATGAAGACTTGAAATTCCGCATGCTAGCACTGTGTATAAGCTTTAGTTAATAGCTAGTATCGCTTTAATCTGACATGTAGACGGGTTACTTTGATATGTTCCTGTGTGTCAATTTCTGATGATGCGGAAAATTTTTTATTGTTTTTTCAAATTAAATACCCTGGGGTGTGCCGTTTCAGCTTTGATATATACATTTGACAAGGTGATTACAGAATTAATTATGGCATGATAGAGGTCTTGCATGGTGCATGGAAAGGGGCATGATATATAATAAGTCACTTTTTTGGCTTCGTGCCTGTGGCCACGTGCCGATTAAGATACAGTGACAGATGAAGTACTGTGTTATCTTTAAATGAAATTACGAGTTGTACTACCGGAGCATGGCCGTTGATATGCATTTGTATGTAATTAGATGAGACAGGGGAAGTCATTATAATTTTGTTTTATACATTTCTTTTTTTCAGAGCTTCTCAAATGATATTGGCGGACTGCCGAAAGAGTTGGCGGACAGGGTGGCCTTGCTGCCGGAGCTGCTTAAAGACTCAAGGGCTTCCAGTACAGTTAAAAGTTATCATAGCGGTTTTGTTAGGTGGAAAAATTGGGCTTTAAGTAATGGGTTAGGTAGTAAGGACGTCTTGCCTGCCAAGGCTTTTCATGTCGCATTATATTTGGCTTCGGTCATTCAAACTGCTGAATCGGCCAGTCCAGTGATTAAGGCGTTTTATAGTATAAAATGGTTTCATGATATGTTTGATTTGGTGTCGCCTACAACCAGTAGTTTAGTCTTGAACATTCTTGAATCTGCTAAAAGGAGATTGGCTAGACCAGTGCGTAAAAAAGAACCTATTACAACTGTATTGTTGACTAAAATGTTCCATAGTTTATATGTTGCTGGAAATGCAAAGAATCAGCGAACTATCTGCGCATGCCTCACAGCCTATGCTGGTTTTTTACGTAGCAACGAGCTATTGGGCATTAGACGCTGTGATGTAGTTATAGAGCCTACTCACATGAGCATTTTTATTGAATCAAGTAAGACTGACAAGTATCGAGAGGGTGCGTGGGTTGTTATTGCAAGGACAGGAGGTATACTTTGCCCAGTTATCAACCTTGAACGTTACTTACAATGGGCTAAGATAAAAGATGATTCTTCTGTCTTCATATTTAGTACTCTCAGTGCATGTAAAGACGGGTATAAAGTTAGAAAACAGTGTAAGGCTTTAACCTATTCATCGTTACGTGAGCTGTTTGTTGAAGCTTTTAAACCTTATGTGTCTGATGTTACTAAATACTGTCTCCATTCGCTGCGCGCTGGGGGTGCTTCTTCAGCTGCAAACAATGGCGTTCCTGATAGACTGTTTAAAAGACATGGACGGTGGTTAAGCGAAGGAGCGAAAGACGGTTATGTTAAAGATGACTTGTTAGAGAGGCTTAAAGTCTCACAATCGTTAGGCTTATGAATGTTTGTCGGATTAGTTACATGAATTAGTCCATGTATTGATTGTGCGGCCTACTTATTTTCCCGTTCTTTTGTTTCAGTCGTTGTTTTATTTCTAAATGTTTCCGTTTTTCAACGGAAAGCGTCTTCATAGTGTTTGTCCTAGGGTACAATGGTGTGATGAGTGGTTCTGGGGGAAATGTAATTTTCGTCGGTTGATTGCAAAGAATTAGACGTAAAATTAATTTCCCCTGTTTAGTCAGCACACCCCTGACTAATATAGATGGCGTTTATGTATGCAAAGGTTTTCGTTCGAGGTCCTGGGAACTTGATGTGATGCCAAGTTTCATTCAGCCTCACGGTGCAGCCGACTGTTGACGCAATTGCGTTATAAGCTTTTATTTTGTTTTTCACGGCTGAAATGTTAACGGGGAAATGACGTAGCTCTCGCACAATTATTTTTATCTACAAGGTATTGGTTTTGCATGCGAAAATTAGGTGTAGCATGGTTAAATGACGGATTAATAAATATGTGTCGGTCACCTACACGGCTTAAAACAAAAATTCAGTCGTTGTTTTATTTCTAAATGTTTCCGTTTTTCAACGGAAAGCGTCTTCATAGTGTTTGTCCTAGGGTACAATGGTGTGATGAGTGGTTCTGGGGGAATGATATATATATATATATAGCTCCATTTTCCCGGATATTAGAAATATTTATACGCGCGCGCGATAATAAACTAACTGTAGTGAATGAATTGCATCTCTCGGAGTTACATCTCTGATGAATGATTTAAATTCATTCATTACGAAAACATGCCTATTCAAATGTACTGAAAATTTTAGATCCAAAACATGAAAATTTTCAGATAAAAAATTCTGATATTTTTTCATATTTCTGCTCAAAACATAGGTTGTGGTACTCGTTAGAACCGCCTCGCCGAGGCGGTTCTAACGAGTACCCACAATCTATGTTTTAAGCAGAAATAAGAAAAATAATGTATACCCCTGCAAACCCCAGTTTTACTATATAAAAATGGGGTTTAAGGGGGTCAAAATTATATAGGCATGTTTTAGTGATGTACATACTCGTACAATATAGTACTAAACCTAACAACGCAAAATGGGATCTTCAAACTTATGCGAGCATCGCAGCTTCATGCAATGCTGTGCTGAAAGGGTCATGCAGACTCTTTATTACAAATACTCTCTACACTTTCGAGGCATTCTGTATAATAAGACAAAGTCTCTGGTGATACTGAATATTTGCCCAAGGCGATCATTGCTAATATTATTTTAGTTTGAGACTATAAAACCTCGCGTACTGTATTTTCCGTAAGTATTCGGAAACTTAACTCTGTACCATACCTGTCCTTAAATTAGAGCAAGTCAATTTTAAAACCTGTTTTGTGTCTAATTATTGCTGGATGAACTGCAAATAGTATAGATCCTGATCAGACGCCGCGATCCACAGGGTCTAATTCGAATCCACACTGCTTGTTTAAATCTATCTGTCCGAATACTTAGGGTAAATATGGTGCTATTTTCGGTCCGGAATCTCGTTTATCAAAGATGTCCTAATTGGACACGAGGGTATTACTTATGCAAAACATCAGATGTTGCCTGATATATCTTGTTATCTCTGTTATCTTCCTCTCTTTGTTACGAGGCCAACAAGTTATGTTGCGTAAACCGGGCCAGTTTGTTTTTTTCCGTGTCCTCTTCACAGTGCACACTAACTATGTAAACGACCTCCTTTTGATGTTTGTCGGAAACTTTGAAGATCGTAGCCAGAAGAGGATGCTCATGCTGATCTGGACAGGCTGTTCGCATAACATTTTGGTTTTCATATATCGCTGTTTCCATCACGAAAACACGTCTATATAATTTTGACCCCCTTAAACCCCACTTTTATATAGTAAAACTGGGGTTTACAGGGGTATACATTATTTTTCTTATTTCTGCTGAAAACGTAAATTGTGGGCACTCGTTAGAATCGCCTCGCCGAGGCGGTTCTAACGAGTACCCATAATCTATGTTTTCTGCAGAAATATGAAAAATATGAGTTTTTTATCTGAAAATTTTCAGTTTTTTGGAGGTGAAATTTTCAATAAATTTGAATAGGAGAGTTTTCGTAATGCGATGGTCGTCATCCACGACGTGAGAATCCAGGCTGATTAGAGTCCTCATTACGAAAACATACCTATATAATTTTGACCCCCTTAAACCCCACTTTATATAGTAAAACTGGGGTTTACAGGGGTATACCTTATTTTTCTTATTTCTGCTAAAAAACATAGATTGTGGGTACTCGTTAGAACCGCCTCGCTGAGGCGGTTCTAACGAGTACCCACAATCTATGTTTTGAGCAGAAATATGAAAAAGTATCAGAGTTTTTTATCTGAAAATTTTCAGTTTTTGGAGGTGAAATTTTCTATATATTTGAATAAGCGTGTTTTCGTAATGTTGCTGATTACATAAAGTAGCCTTGTTTATCCTGCTACATGTAATACATTGACCTACGGCGCGGGCTCACAAACCGATCTGAGCTGTCATCTTTTACAACTGTCATCAGGTAAATGTTCTCATGTTAAGTTTTCTCTGTGTTCTTTTTTTTCTGTATTTTCGATTTGTTTGCATGTTTTGTTATAGCATTTGATCCTAGGGTGAGGGCCAGTAAATCGGTTTGAACGCAAAAACCCGCCCCTATGCAATTTTAACTACTGGCCGTTTTAATGCAGTGGTGCTACTCTAATGTGTTCTCTGAGCTCATTTCATGTTTGTCCTTTTTTGTCGTTTTACTGTTGCGTTTGTGGCTCCTATCAGGCATTGTGACCCTTGTGTTAGAGAATAGGGAGCTGGTTGGTTTACCTCACATTAGTTTGAGACATGTATGTTGTTTGTCTTGGTTTCTTTCTGTGAATGTAGCTCTTACTGTACATCTAAACTGATTTATATTTGTTAAGTTAACAGAGTGTCCAGCAAAGTCTTACTCCAGTCAGCAAAGTCTTACATCAGATTTAAGGGGAAGTTTCACGCGAGCCAAACTAGAATACGCGCTCTATACCACGCCCCATCCCCTCACCCCGTCCCCACGCCTCCCCAAGCACTCTCCCTGCTTAGGTGTTTTTGTTTGTTTGTTTTTGTTGTTGTTTTTTTTTCTACTGATCACTCCGCGACATTTCCTCTGTTGCAGTTCTTCTTTGTTCTTGCGTGGGTGATTTCATGTTTCGTTTCTTTTGTCATTATGCTCCTAATCATTTCTGTTCCGGTGCGTCTGGAAGGATGTGCTATGCGATTGTGGCATTTCCTGGGTAATTTCACTTCTCTTAGAGCCAGCGCACGACAAACCTTGTGCGACGAGCGAAGACTCAGATCAGTCTGCGCATCCGCGCAGTCCAGAGCCTTCGCTGATCGCATGTGCCTTCAACAGCCTCTAGCCTATCTGATGAGGGATAAACATAAACCTTAGCCATACTGGATGGATGGACAGGCTGTTCTGAGTCTTTTCTTGTCACAAAAGTCTTCCTGTAGGTTTTGTCGTGCGCTGGCTCATTTGTGCTTCGCAGTTGTTGCCTTTTCTTAGTAGCTTCCTTTGTTGTGTTTTGTACGATCCCCGGCTGAAAATATGATCATACGACGATAGGGTTTGTTCTGAATTCCATTTGAAAAATAAAGAGGTTCACATTTTGAAAACAGTCATATTCGGATAGTAATGACACACGTTTTTTTTTTTTTTTTTTTTTTTTTTTTTCATTTATTCGTATGTCTTCTTTATTTCAATTAAATAAAATTTTGGATGAGTTATTGTAGATATTTAGCCATTGTACAAGTCTTTTTACACCTACCCCTAAAACTTCTTTTGTTTAGATAGATATACTATGGAATCATTTCCACCAAATTATTGAACCTTTTTTCCGTTTTTCTAATAGATACGTTTTTCGAACCTATCGGATGATATTATATATGATTGGCTGAGTATTGATCTTGGGCATGCAAACGTTACAGCTTTTTCTATAAGAACTTGTTAAAAAGGGGATAACAAAATTTCAAATTGAAGTGCCTTCCGCCCCGCGACCGACAAAATCATTTTGTCTATTTATTGTTCCATAATATCTACACTATATAAAAATATAAATATAATGAAATTTGAAACAGTTTAAAAATTCCACCTGAAATTGGGGAAATCCTCGGTTTATGAGAATAACTCCTTTTGGAACCTCGAGAAGACTGCGCTTCTTGATTGTCGCCTTTGCTAGGTAATTTATCTATACTTTTTGGTAAAACACGTGAATTTATAAATGTATATATATTTTTATGATTATTTTTTATTAAGTGGCTGACATTCAAGAACGACGTAACGTCATCTCAGACAGCATAATTGTTTGTTTATATTTGTTGATATCATCCCCATCCTGTCTAGTATGATGTAATTGCTATCTCAATATACTGATTGCGCCTAAGTACTCGCGTTCAAGTAAGCAGGTGTATTATACAATTATTAGTTTGCTGAATGGATATAATCTTATAGTGGTGCCTGTGCCCCTGTGCACATAATTATTTGTTAACTGAGCAATATGACTCTACAATTAGAACACAGTATATTTATATTCTTCGTCACAATTGGCGAGAGTTTTAACGAAAGTCACGACTTTCAATTATCTAATGCATATGCTGCTAATCTTAACCACACACTCAACTATCATTATTTGAAGACAAGCTTCACTTATGTACATCTTGAAACAAACTATTTCTTAGATATAGAATCTGTTTTGTTCCAGAGAAAAGACGACTAGCAATTATACAATGACACAACCTTAATTAAGTTTCGTACAAAATGGCAGTTTGTCTGAGAAAATGTCAGATCACTCTCTACGGACTAAGCGTTTCGCTAATCCAATGTGATATACAGTATCTTGTTTCATTGATGTTGCAGAATATCTGAGAAGTAGATGTTTCTTGACAGCTTAATATCTCCAGATAAACTAAACCTGGAACAATCACCAGACGGGGGATTAAAGCTATTTTTCGCGTTTGTCCCTGAAATAGGTGCTTATATTTTTAAACAAGTTGTTTCTTTAGGAGAAAAATGGTTACAATGTTAAAACTTATTTTCTAAGAAAACAAGAAAACAAAACGGCGTCGGCATGAAAGTTTTATTCATCATGCTAAACGTTTAAAGGAAGGGCACTTCATAATTAGTACGACAAATTGCACTGCTATAGGCATTGATAATAGGCTTTGGCAAACAGCTCATAATGAGCCGTTTCATTAGGATCTACGCTGTTTCACATTCAGTTTTCAGGTTTACATCTAAACTTATTTCCAGTTGATAGTTTGTCAAAAAAAAAAAAAAAATACAGATGACAAATATCGTCTGAAATTTGGCGCCGAAAAAGTTAAGCTCATATATCATTCATTATTATCTTCAAGTATTTTATACACAAGAAAACCGGTGGCTTAGACATCGACTTTGAGACCACATATTTGAAAAATGGCTACCATTTTCACCGTTACCACTCTCTTGGCGAAATTAACAGTCGACAAATTGATAATATTTTTCTTAAGCTTCCCGGGGAATAAATAGTTTTTGACTGTTTATGCAAATTGTCTACGAAGGAAGAAGACAATTTGCATGAAGTGTCAAGACTATTTTCTTGGAAAAATTAGAAACAGACAATAAGAATGAAATGTCAAATAGAGAGAAAGGCAATGATCAGTAATCGACCTAACACCTTCCGTCCAAGACACCAAAGGGAAAGGAGGACACATTAAAATCAATGGCACCACAATCAAAACACTACAAGCAAAAGCCAAAAGGACAGTTTCTTTCCCCGAAATTGGCCGAACGGCTATCAAAAATAGAAAATTCAACAGGACATATATGAAAAGACATCACGAAAACATGCCTTTATAATTTTGACCCCCTTAAATCCCACTTTTATATAGTAAAACTGGGTTTTTACAGGGGTATACATTATTTTTCTTATTTTTGCTTAAAACATAAATTGTGGGTACTCGTTAGAACCGCCTCGCAGAGGCGGTTCTAACGAGTGCCCACAATCTATGTTTTGAGCAAAAATATGAAAAACATCAAAAAATTTTATCTGAAAATTTTCATTTTTTGGTGGTAAAAGTTTCAATATATTTGAATAGGCATGATTTCGTAATGCATACAATTACAGAAATAATTAACCACAGCAGAAGCAAAGCCTATTTTCTGGGAAAAACAAGAAAACTTACCAAAATGTAGTCTGCTGTTTTTTTTTTTTTTGTTTTGTTTTTTTTTTTGTTGTTGTTGTTTTTTTGTTTTGTTTTTTTTTTTACCCGGCGTGCTAAGCTTTAATATATTTCCGGTCATTGGGGAATATTCAGCTCATGAATTATTCCAGAAAAAAACACACACAAATTCTCGTTTAAGAAGCTGCTAGGGAGCTAAATGTATGTTGCAGCGTTTCTTATGAAAAAGAGTCCGCTATAAATCTGAGTACGTTATTTTCCAGCGTTCTGTTTTCTTTTGAAGGTTCCATGACGGTATTCTGTTGCTGCTCGCTCCTCTTTACATGTTCATTCTCACTTTCTGTGTTCGTTCGATTTTCGACAAACTGCTGTTTTATACTATCTTTTCATGTAACTAAGTAGGTTCCTAAAACAGGTACCATTTGTAAGAAGCATAATAAGTCATAAACGCGAATAGCAGAGTCGGTTTTATTGAGTCTGTGGACAGTAATTAAACGTGCTACACTGCGTACGTCTCAACCCAAATAATGTCACGAAAACATGCCTATATAATTTTGACCCCCTTAAACCCATTTCTATGTATTTTTGTTATTTCTGCTCAATCTATGTTTTGAGCAGAAATATGAAAAATATCAGAATTTATATCTGATAGTTTTCAGTTTTTTGAGGTGAAATTTTCAGTATATTTGAATAGGCTTGTTTTCGTAATGTGATCCAAAGAAACCAGAAAGCAGAACACTCACGAACCTTTGCAGAAGACTAAAAATCTCTGGGCCCAGTTGTTCAAAGCATCGTTAGCTTAAAGAGCTGGTTAGTGGTCAAAATGTTAACTGTTCTAGTAAGTACAAGAACTAATTCACAGATATTATGTGCTGAAAAATGTGAGTAGGATTTGAAAATGCAAAAGCTACTCACAGTTGTTTTTTTATCAGCAAATATTAGTGTATATGCCCTATTTAATGATCAACGTTTTAATACATGTAAAAAAAGCTTATGTATGCTTGCTTAGAACGAAAATGTAAAACGTTTACTACTTTGATTTTATTTAGTCAATCCCCCGCGCGCGCGCGCGCGTGTGTGTGTACGTGCGTGCGTGCGTGCGTGTCTGTGTGTGTTCTTGATTGTCACAACTGATCATTCTACAGTAAAACTTTAATGAACTAAACACCAATGACTTGTTTACTATGCCTGATTCGAACTCGTTTTTACTCCCCAGAAACTTCTTCCGATAACGCAAGAAAACAAATATTTCAGGGAAATTTTCCTATTCCATTATGCAAACGTATGTTGTATATATACATTAGTATCATTATTTTATAGACGATCAGCAAAATGTCCCAAACATATCCATTTGCCCCCTGATAGCGTTATGATTACCCCTGAGTAGATCAAATTACGCATGTCAAGAACAAATTTCCATGGTCCTAAGATGTTCGAGCCATTGTAGTTCGGCTATAGCGCTTTAGCATAGGATTGTCACGACAGCGCTTAAGAACCAGATAGCAAGCGACTTTAATGTAAGAATCATGCACGAAATATGGCGCGTATATGAATACACTAAACACTAAATTGTTCATGGCAAGCGAACAGTGCATATTCTTTACCGCGCATACATCAATCGCCATGACTCGCGATGTACAGCAGGCGGGGACACCGGGCATTGGATTCCTGCGT